>DWJN01005373.1:0-11543 GCA_018248895.1 Carystus phorcus
TTTTAACTAAATCCTCCATAAATTTCATTTCGCTACGCCAAGAAAAAAAAAGTGGGCCCTCAATCCAGATGCACACCGATTTCTATTGCCCTCAACTTTTCCTAGAACAACTAATTTATGTTATATGCATCTAGGCTATGGTATCTATCTAGGTTGTGTAATGCATGTTTAAAGGTATATATAGTATCAGGGATTTTTCTCGCCGATTGTTGCATAAAAGACTACTACTAACTTAATAATATATAATATATACATATATCATAGAATAAGCATTGTATTTACTAAAAACATATGAGTCATGTAGTTACTCGAAATAAAAAGTTATTATTATTATTATTAATAATGGATGCCCGCAAAGTAACAGGAAATTTGATCTCGAAAAGTTCATAATGTATAACAGTGTACATCGGGGGTGTTCAATGGAAATAACTCGGCTGATGCTATTAATTATAACTGAATATGTCCACTTCCAGTCTAACCTCAATTTAAACGTAATAAATATTAAAACCACGTACTTATCAGTTTCTATTGACATCAATTATTGGTTTATTAACAGGCAATTATGAGAACTAAGCGCTTTGTTGTGGGTTGAGTAGAGTTATTTAAATATAACAGTGTTCAGATTTCACCGCTTTCATTAGTTCTTCGTAGATAATGTGCTTAAGGAGCCTATTTAACTTGGACCAAAATTGTTAGCACCAAGAATTACTTCAAAGGAAATTATGGGCAGTCAAACAAAGGGTACAATCTTGAGACAAATTACAGTTCACAAAGTAAATATTCAATTCGAATTCGTAATGCAGGCTGGCGTCAATCAAAATGATCTCCCGGTGGCAGAAAGAGATAGATATTCGAAAGCGTATAGTGTGGAAGCGAGATGGGTTAATGAAAGTTTAATCAAATACAATTGATTCCAATATTATTAATTAGGTAGCAACGCGAGCGAATTTCGAACGTGAAGTGCGAAAGATTGGTGTTTTGGATATCTGTGCTGTAATTCAATTCAAAGGGTATTTATTCGCTAAGTTTTTGTTTTAAAGTTTTGATTAGTGACTCTTATAAAAGTGATGTGACTCAGAAAAAGTTAAACAATGTCTATGCGATAACAATTATGTATTTTCACAAATAAAAAAATTATAAAGATTTTTAAGAATCGGTATACGAGTTTATAAGTTTCACCTGTATGTTTGCTTAAATGTTTATAACCGACATTTTTGGGCCCGATTTTGCCCTATTTCGAGCGATAAGAATTAATTTAAACTTTGGACCTTTGTCACCGACCAATGATAATGCAATAATTCGTTAAAAAAATTATAGTTAAAGAAACTAAAAAACACGCTTTTAGAGTAAGTAAATGCTTGTTTTTATTTTCTATATTTTTTTATTCAATATTTGATAAAATGGTGAGACAATTTGTACGTGTAGCATGTATTTGGATATCTGATTTTAGACTTTGTACAATTTGGTTGCCACTTTTAATATCAATAATTACGTATGCAACTTTGTATCTGAAAACTGAAACTATTTCCAAGAGTCTGAGAATGGCACATAAAGCACAAAGGCAAAAAGCCCCCGATGAAAATGTATAATATTCCCCCGAAGCCAATAATACGCCAAGTTCATTAATAATCATATTTGTGGTAATATCGCATTGAAACGAAGGTATGTCAGCAATTTTATATCTCGCAGATTATTATTAAAATACTTTATTATATTGAACGGTTACATTCGGGTTAAATATTTTTTTCAACAACTTCAAAAAAGGGATATTTATTTATTTATCCTTTGTTGTTTCAACATTATGTTACAATAGGTGGACTTAAAGCTAAATAGCATTCTCTCACAGTCACCTTTGGAAGATGCAGAGACCTACGAAGGCGGTACAATAAAGAACAAAAATTTCAAGAGAAAGATTGAGAAGTGAATATAATGAAGAATTAATAAAAATATGTATAGATACACTATAAATATGGCGTGTAACACAGAAAGGGAAAGGAATATACATATATGTACATACTAGAGTAAGAGTTGTCTGGCGTAGTGAGCTCGGACTCTCTTTTTGAACGTGGGTTTTGATTCTGATTTTATGATATCCTTGGGGAGGGCATTCCAAAGCCAAATACATTGGAACTTGAAAGATTGAGACAAGAAACCCGTACAGTGAAGAAGAGAGGCTAAAATGAGAGTATCAGAAGAACGGAGACGCCTCTCGTGTGAGTCACCGAGGTATTGAAATTTGCTTTTTAAGTAATCGGGAGTGAGAGGATTGAACAGTATCGAAAAGAGAGAGTTAAGCAAATGAAGAACGGTGGTAGAATCAAAAAATGACGTCATAAGTGTATTGAAATAATACCTATATGAATAAATGATTTTGAATTTGAAGCTGTCTATGTTTACGAATTGGAAGCCAATCGATTTGAAGACGATAGGAAATATGGTCAAATTTACGTAGACAGGTGATGAAACGTAATGAGTGATTGATGAGACGATCTAGTTTGTTGAGAAGGTCCTCATTTATGTTGGAGTAACTCACATCGGCATAATCGATAATTGGAAGAACAAGTGTTCCGACAGGATATTTTTTTGTTGTGTGTAATAAATTCGATTGTATATTTTATGTGCGTTACTTCATAACTTTTTACCGATCTAGATGACGCTTTTACTATTTGAAAATTTGTGCTTGTTAGGTGATCCTATTAAAATTTGAGTGATATTTGACGAGTAGTTTTTGAATCATCCTCATTAATGCGCATTTACTTGACACGTATGACTTCAGAATGGGAATATTTCATTAAAATTGCTTTTTTTTTCTATTGTCTATTGAAAAAGCGATTATAATTAATTCATTTCCGTTTGCTACTTTCGATATTTGTATAGCACAAAAACCATTTTAACAGACAACATATGGCTTAGCTGTCTATTTATTTACATTCAAATTGATGTTGTTGCTACAAATTGTGTTATCAGTTTTAACTTGACACATCCATCAAATATAATTGTAATATTTTATTTCTTCGCTCCCGTATCAAAATGAATTTTTCAATTTATGCAAATTAATTCAGTTTCGTTTTGCCCGTAAATGTCAGTTATTATGCGGAAACGATTCGGTTTGACTTAACGTTCAAATAATTTTAAATTGTAATTAAACAAATTGATGAAAAACTTCAGTTTTAATTTGAAATTTATTGCCGATGGTATAATAATATGTTTTGAGTCGTGTTAAAAATATAAATATGATTTAAATGAATGTAACGTATGCGCGACAACAGATATTAGGACTGTCAAGACGCCATCTTGTTTCTTATTGATAACAACATGCAAGCAAAATACAATCTGAATGATGTTGTCCCTTTTAAAAATGAAATAGGGTAGTTGATTATAGGTCGGGGTACTTTCCATAAAAATGTTTTTATGTATATTATCTGCGGTACTCCACCAAGTTGCTTATTAGTAAGATTATTATTAGTATCTATTAGCCTTTGAAAAAGGCTGTGAATGGTAATGCCCAGTATGCAAGTATGCATTAACTATATTTAAGAGTCGGTGATAGTTTTCCTTTTTTAATTCGATATTATATTTATATATATACAGCTAGTATAGTTTAAAACAAATTTGGTGGCAGTTGAGGGCAACGTGCAAATGACCCTAAGAGTCACTCGTTGGTAAGAGGTCGACTGAATATGAGAACAGGAGGAAGGATGAATAAGATCACCCTTACCATAAAGCTCACAAGCCTTTCTACAACGACCCGAGTGGCGTAATGGTCACCACGCCGGCGCCGGACTGTAGTTCGAAGTATGTCATTTTGACAAATTAAATTATGAACTATGTCAATCAGTTGACAGTGATCATCTGATCAAACAATCAGTATTATGACAACATTAACAGTTGACAGATAATGGCGACTTCATTTTATCCATAGGCAGTGGAAATCACTTGTTCCGCAATATTGAAAGATGTTGAAAATAGTCTAAATAAATTTTAAGTATTTTTTTCAATTTCTTGAGTTTTTTCTCTAATTTTTGAGATAGAGTAGGTACAAATACCTGTCCAAGACTGAAACATATCTTTTCTGTTCTCGTTCTGGGTGTGTGTGTAATTGTATTTCTGTGTTGTCCATGGCACCCACGACATCATCACACACGGTATCCTAGTGTGGGGCTATGAGTGTGTGGCGTTATTTATTTAGTTATAATAAATAGATAAAATATTGTCTCAAAAAATAAATAGATAAAATATTATCTCAAAACAGAAATAATCCAGCACTGAGTATCGCACTGAATCGCCGTCTGTACAAGACCTGAAAAGAAAAGTGATTTAAGGCGGTCGACGTTACGAAGTATGAGTATTGCCCATAAACAATGTCGTAAATATTATGACTATGAATTGTTTAGATTATTGATATTGTAATAAACTGACGGTTTGATTACTTCGAGGAGTCTGAAGTGGCAATGCTTTAACCTGGTTACAGATAGGGAGGATTCCGTATGAGGAGTAGAGCAGAGCTTTCTATTCGCAGTTTAGTCGATGAGATGTCATGGTTAAGAAGTCATATTGCTTCTTCAGAACCTAAAATCTTTTAAGCTGAAATGGTCATTAAAGTTACCTGTATAACTAAATACTTAAAAAATATGCTTGTAGTATTGTGCATGTGGTCGAAGAACAGTTTTTAAAAAAGAACCCCTTCACAATATCTTTGAAACCGCGTAACAATTTAGATATTTTTGGATATTGCGACAAATTGTCTTCCCTAGCAAATGACTTACCTTACATTGAAAATGTCGAATTGCAAATTGTAAGTGGACCATCATATATTTTTGTATTGTTTTTTTAAGGACATGTCTTATTAAATTCCAAATTCACAATGTCCTGCCTAATTTTTATTAATTACCTTACATAATCTTTCCAGGGTTTTACTGTCTCCTTAAAAGCATAGCAGAGTCTAAAGAGCAGATAAAATATGCCAAGGTAATCAACTATATATTACTAAAGAAAAACAGTGGCGGAAGATACACCAAAAATACATTAACGATGCTAGGAACAATTTTATAATTCCAGACGCGGAATCCCAAACAAAAGCCGTGCAATAATTTACATTATGGTTTTTTATTTATGTAGCTTTAAATAACACATCAAAAATATAATGAAACAGATGCCTTGACAGTTCATATTAGGGCTAATTGATGCGCTTATAGCTTGGCGGCTTGCGTCGATCCTAAGCGAATTGAACAACTGCGGGCGCGGTCAGTACCTAGTTGGGTGACTGTAAACGACAATTTCTAGAGCGTTTCGTGCTACGAAGGGCATATTAAACCGTCGGCCTAGGTTGTTTTCGTAGATAGCAATCGTCAAGTCACGTTGGAGGTCTATGTGTGGCACAAAAATCCCAAAACCTCGGTTCGCTACTAACCACTCCATCAATCTGCATTGGAGCAGCGTGGTGACGTATGCTCTAGACCTCTCAATGAAAATAGACACATGTGTAATTGATCGTTAATGGGTTGAAGGTAAGTTTTGCTTATTTCAGTTTTTTATATCATTTCTTTAGTAGTCAATATAACTTATTCACTATCAATGTACCAGGCTAACATCAATAAAAGGATAACATCAGACGTGTGTCCCGAGGATTGGACAATAAAACTGTGGAGGTTTATCGTTTTGTTTGTGCCTCCAATCACAGCCGCGCCGATTCAATTTAGTATTTTTTATGAGACAAGTAGTTATGAAGTAACTTCGCATCGATATCATTTCGGGGAAACGTGACTTTTAGATTTGTTATAAAAGGTAATTTGTAAAGTTTTTCCAATAATTAAAAAGTTGTTGGTAAAATGTTTCAATGTCTTTTAATTACACGCTTTGTTTGAAGGTAATTAGTTTCGCCTATAGAAATAGAGCCAGTGTTTGTTTTTCATCAATGGCAAATCTTATAAAATTAAATAACATTTTCGAGTGCGGATATTAAGCCATAAAGTTTTTGAAACAAAGCGAGAGTGGTATTAGGTAAAATTAATAAAAAAAATCAAATTTGTATGTTGAATATTTTTTAAATTTTTAATGTAATTTATTATCAACACAGAAATTAAACGTTCTTAGAATTATCTCTAGGCTTAGAATATACCCTAATATTATTATATTAGGCTTTCTTTAGGCATCACTCCGACACCTTTAAAATTGTTTAAATGATATTACGCATGTTGATAGCTTATATTCCGGGAATATTATTCCCGCGAGTCACTATGCCAATTCTATTAAAAGGTTTAGTCAACGTAATGCATTAAGTGTTTCTGATTTATTGAATAAACTTCAAGAAATATGCATAACGCCTACATAAACGAATAGCAATTTTTTGATTCGGGTAGCCATAGGTTTTTACAGAGGTGAGGGTAGGTTGCTAGTGTTAAAGATAAGCTACATATATTCCGCGTTAAATTGAATATATCGAAATGGTTACCATGCTGTTCGTACGGTCCTGGGTTCGATTCCCAGCGAAACAGAAATTTTAGTGATGAGTTACTGTTTTAATTTCTGTTTTCGGTCTGGGTGTGTGTGTTACGTATTTCCGTTTTGTCTATGGCACTCACGACAAGGGGTATCCTAGTGTGTATGGCGTTATTCATTATTATCTTAATATATATAAATTACGTCACGGTGTTTGTCCGCGATGGACTCCTGAACTACTTAACCGATTTTAGTCAAATTTTGCACACCGTGTCCAGTTTGATCCAACTTGAAAGATAGCTTACATCTTTATTTATAGACGCAATATTACTGTATTGCAAATTATTTGTTCAATATCTAACAACGGATTAGTTCCATAAGATTCTAACAGATGGCGGTGTAAGGTAATTAGTCTGCTAAATTGAGTATGTAAACCTTAGTTACAGCAACGCGTGGCCGAGTCTGCTAGTTATTATACAATACTTAAGCTACCTACGTTAATTTGTCAGTGTTTATTTGAGCGTATGCATCGATGCATGGAACGAGATACAATGCTTTAGTTAAAGGTGAATTTCCACCTGATTACAAAGCAAAGTGATGATAACGCTGTAGTTTTGGCATCTGACACGACTGAAACTGAAACCCAGAGTTAGCAGATAAACGAAATAGGAATAGCTATTTAAGTCACTTATGTTATTTACTTATTACCTTGTTATGTGTGTTCAGTCAGGAGTTAATTTGCAACCGTGGAATCGTAGATGCGCTCTCAGTTTAGTCGCTAATTAGCTACGAGTACTAAGAGGAACTATGTGAACATGTACAAATGACAATAAAATATTGATTTTACTAAGAAGAACTTCAAGTCAACAATGAATAGGCTTCTACTATTGCGCTTTACAACTTAAGACTACATCACCGCTTACCATCAGGTGGGGCCAGTCAATCATTTACTTATAATTGATAAAAAATCTCTTTAGTTCCTTTTTAGTTTTAGTTTCCTCTTTGTTTACCTTTTTGCGAAGTTTGTTGATTAGCTTCTACTCGCTAGCTTGAGTCAGTCGCCAATAGACTCGTCGTGTTTCAGCTACGAAGTAGGAATAACTATTGAGGTCATTAATGTGACTAATATTATTATGTATTCGTGAAATTTGCCTGATTAGCTTCTAATCGTTAGCTTGAGTCAACTGCCAACCGACTTCTCGTGTTTCAGCTACGAAATAGGAATAACTATTGAGGTCATTAATGTGACTAATATTATTATGTATTCGTGAAATTTGCCTGCTTGAGTCAATTACCAATCGACTCGTCGTGTTTCTGTTATGAAATACGAATAACTATTTAAGTCATTAATGTTACTAATATTATTATGTATTCATGAAGTTTGCCTGCTTGAGTCAGCCGCCAATTGACTCGTAGTGTTTCAGTTGAGTACTTGCTATCACGTTTGCTTGAGTCGACCGCCAAGGACTTGTGTTTGAGCTGAGTGCTTGGCCATTACTTTCTGTCTTTTTCTCTTGTTTCTAGGTTGGAATCCATCAAAGATGTTTGTGTTACTGATGTTCATTGGCGTTTCTTGCCTATTTATAAAAATTGCCAGCAAATTTCCTGTCTTGAATTCAAGCCGTGTTCTATCAACATAAAACAGAATCGTTTAAATGCATAAATCATTTAAAGATATCAAAATCCATTGTATTCAGATCACAATGCTAAGAAGCGATTTTCCTATTAGGTAACTGCTCAGAAATATCAACCTTGTTTGCAAGAGTTAAGGTTGATTTTATTTAAAAGTAGTTATGCTTTGGTTTACCTGCCCCTTTGTATATAAAGCAGTGTCTGTCTGTCTGTTAACGTAAAGTTTAGGATTTAGTGAATCACGATAATATCATTTTCATTTATTTTCGTTTTGTATTCTAGATACATTTAGTCGTAGAAATGTTATATCTATACTAAGAGTACAGTAAGACTCTTTTTTTGTATTTTTATTATTTTTTTAATGTTTTGACCGTCGTTTGAGTTTCAGCCACGATTAAATTATTTTTTCTTATCTTTTCTTTCTTTCTTACTAATAATATAAAGCTGAAGAGTTTGTTTGATTGATTATTTAAACGCACTAATCTCGGGAACTACTGGTTCGAATTGAAAAATCCTTTCTATGTTGGATAGTCCATTTACCGAGGAAGGTTATAGGCTATGTAACATAACGCTACGACCAATATGAGCTGAGCATTAATGAAAAATGTTACAAAACGTGTCAAATGTTCGAAGGTGACACGAAGTTCGCAGGGTCTACTATTAATATTACAAGTGAGAAATAGTCACGTGTTAAAAGCTAGTAAAGTTGTTTGATAAGTAAAGTAGTTGTTCCGTAAGTAATTTCACAAATAGGAAGCCTTCGAAGTTTGGTAGCGATTGTAAACTTTGTTTATATATCCGACAAACATTGTACATTAAACATTTATTATATATATGTACATATATTAACATTTTGAATTATACTAGAAACTCGGGCTGTGGTCGAAATTCGCGCATAATACATGTGTCAAAGCATTACTTCACATTGACAATATAAACATAAACAATTAATGTGCGGTAATCTTTATTATGCTTATGTGTGTGTCAAATTAATGGCAGTGTGTGTAATGTTTATTTTTATTAATTTCATTTGCTTCTACTGCACAGTATATAAAAATATTAGGTTCTGCACTTCTCATACATATAAAATATAACTGTGTCAAATTTCACACTCCGTCGTCCGCGCAATTTTCCAAAAGGCGTCCAAAGATTTTGGCAATCAAAGGCATCACAGATACCTTGTTAACCAAGAAAGAAGAGAAGAAAGTAGTGGCTCTCAAGCTTCAGCCGGAACACGATTCGTTTGCCGGCTGGCTCAAGAGAGAGAGAACTAGCCAAACGACGAAGAGAGTGATAACTAGCCAAACGACGAAGAGAGTGATAACTAGCCAAACGGCTTCACGGAAAGATAATACTACCAATAATACTACTAATAATATTGAATGATTCAATAATAATATTCATAATATCCTTAGACGACGCCCTACCTCCAAACTGGCTTCTGTCTTTTTCACATAATTAAACTATGAGAAGTTATATTTTCTATGAATATATTATATCTTTTTTACGTTACTCTCCTAATTCCAGGAGCCAAGTGTTCAAAACTGTTCATAATATTGAAATTTAAAATCCGATTACAAGTACTTTAATAAGTATTACGTTGCTTTTATAATGCCAACAAGTAGTTTCAGTTTGGTTCCATTAATAATTTATACTTTAAAAATTGATAAAAATATATGAGGTAAATAAGAAGTAAAAACGTTTTAATTGGTCCGAAAAAGTGGATTATATTATAGAGAAGAACTTTATTAAAGGTTTTTTTTCGTTGATACAAAATTCATTCGTACTCATTTACATAACACATTTAACTAAAAAGTTAGTAATTTTATTGAAGTGTATGCTTATGAAGTTATTAATAATGCTTTATTCACAATCAATAGAAAATAAATGTGATGGCGAATGTATTCAAAATGATTGGGATACTAAAGACTTTAAGAATGTATTGCTTTCGCATTTAAAAATAATATTAATAAATTTTCTCCTCCGAGCGTGAAAATAGATGAACGTAGGATTTTGTTAAATCTTTATTGAATGCTTGAATCTTTGCTTACTATATACAGTGAAATTAGAAACTGTACATTAGTATAAAATTCCATCACTTTTGCAGACAAATTTCCGAGAATTGGAGTACAATCCTAATACTTTACAGTTGCCGTTGCCTCAAGCGAAGCGAGGGAGATTGCTGCTAATAAATAAGTAAAAACAGAGGAAAATTTTTAGCTCGCTAATTTTCTCCGAGTGTTTTAAATATTTCTCGTTTACTCTCTTTCGGCATTCGGTGTTATTTTTTGTTTTATCTAAGAAAATTGTTATTTAAATCGAGGCGTAACATTTTTATTCCATACTCCCGCGGTCTCGAAGGCCATGTGTGAAAGAATTACTGCCGTACTAATTTCGTTTCAGTCTATTTTATCCTCTCGAAAGCCAAATGTATGCAGTGCGTTTAATAATAAACTCTACGCTTTTAAACTTAAGGTCGATAAATCGTTGTAGATTAAAAGAGTTAGGATTATATTAAGGGCTGGAAGGGTTGCATGTATTTTCGTCAATGACCGTACGTCACGACGCTTTTCAGTTGAAATCTAATTTTCTTAGAGGAATGCTAAAGGGAATATGTAATTCTTAAGTCTCGGCCAACGAAACGTTTCGTTGAAATTGGATTAAAGTAAGTGGAATTTGAATCGGAAGTCTTTACACGAAGGGGAACCGATAATATTTTCAATTTATTTCTTAGAAATATGTCTGGATGGCACACTTTATTTAGGAAATGTAATCATTTTGTACACATTTTATACGTAATCTTTCTACCAATTGGCCACATCGCTTTGCAATCTCAGTTCTGCTGGAATATTTCATAAGAAAAAAGCAGTAGGTACCTTTGTTGCATTTCTTGTATAACTTTTGTTTTCCATGTGTTCCACAAAATAGTATAATAACATATTATTATATACCTTGTTAGGTTAAGTTAGGTTAGCAATTCGGAAGAGAGGTCGACACTTTATTTTTATATCATAATATATTACTTCTTCCTCCGTTGATAATTTAAGATGTTATTAAATATAATATGTCATTGAGTAACATAATAATATGAAATAATTTTAAATTACTATAATTTGTTATGTAAATATTCATCCACGCTATAATAGGTTTTGTCAATAAGAAAGATTTCTAACGTCTTATTGGTAATTTCATTTTTAAATAAATACATTACATTTTATCGATACGTAGATTAAGAAAACATGTATGCATTGGATGATTAAAACAAAACATCTCGACTGCCGTCCCATAAATTATGCATCGGAATCTATCCGCAAAATTGTACTCGTTACCAGGTCATTTCATTAATAAGTCTTTTTCTAATATTTATTTGTCCTAGAAATTATATCCTATCCTTTTAATATGTATAACGTTAATAAATTAATAAATAACGCTACACACTCGAAGCAACTGATTCAAATTCATTATTCAAATTT
>DWJN01005374.1:0-11543 GCA_018248895.1 Carystus phorcus
CCTGGGTTCAATTCCCAGCGAGGCCGAAATTTGAATAATGAGTTTAAATTTCTGTTCCCGGGCTGGGCGCGTGTAATCGTCTTTCTGTGTTGTTCCATGGCACCCACGACACAGGGTATCCTAGTGTGGGGCTATGAGTGTGTAGCGTTATTTATGTGTTCACAATTCGACCTTTAGTTTATTTATACTAAAATTTTGGTAAATCTATCATGTATTACACATACAAACACTCCAATTTTATTTATTTGTATTGTGTGTGTGTGATTGTCACCTGAACACATACAAAATTGCCTTTCAACTCCAACATGTCTACGATTGCGTTATCCACGAATCCCGATTACGTTAACAAGTCCGCCATACTTAGACCTTTTCATAACGTTCCCAATTCTGTTCTAGATTTCGCACGCCCGGCCTATACCTTTCACGGAAACAAAACGTGCCATACTTACGTGAGCTGATTTCAAAGGGAATTTATAGAGAAAGGACAAAATTACTGGATGCTGTTATACTGGGAAACAAAAAAGATGTCGCTTCACAAAGTAAGCACCGGGGCCTTTGCTTGCGACAACTGCCTATTAATTAGCGAACGTCGTTCACGTGTCGAGTTTCAGATGAAATGTTTTTGAAACGTATTGAATTACGTGTTACGGTGGGTAAGGTTGCTGCAAGTTTGTTTTTTGTACGTAGTAAAGGGATATGGCACGAATGCTATGGATTACCGAAAACGTCAGCAATATCATTCACATTCAACGAGTATTTTTAGTTAGGGCGGTCTGCAATTAGGGTTGCTAATATATTTTTGTCATAATATGGTATTTAAAAAAACTATAAAAAATATATTATCTTATTAGAGAAGAATACAAAATACACTGTCATGTTTTAATTAATTTAAGCTACAAAAAATATTGCACGCCGGATAAAATCCAGTATTTTAATAGACAAGAATAAATAATACATTCAATTATATTTTTTACTCTTTTTTTCTAAAAACTATATTTTTTATTTTATTATTTTTAATGTTGCAAAATATAAAAAATATGAATATAAATAAATAAACACTTATAGCTTCACACTAAAATTCCCTGTGTTGCATATTATAAAGACTAAAACCATACACTCAGACCGAAAACAGAAAATGAATCTCATCTTTCAAATTTCTGCCCCGATAGGAATCGAACCCAGGACCTTTTGAATGCCGATAAACTACCCATTGCGTCAAATAAGTCTTTCTCTTAGCTTATTTATTACTGCGAAATATCATTAAAATTTAGGTACACAAAAGCAATTTTAATTCCAAAATTAAATCTTATCCGTTTCCAGTTTTATGGCTCTATTTCTAGTTTTATTACGATCCAGGGTCGAAATTTGAAATATCCAGCTAAGCAGCTTATTTATCTTTCAAAGGTGTTTTCAAAGCTAAGCCAAGTTTCAAGTTATGATTTTATTTACTCAGCCTTGGCACTGTTTCAATAACTAAAACTCGCCCAATAGCAAAATATGAAAAGGTAAAGAAACTTTAACAAAAATGTTGACATAGAATAGATATTACTAGAAATATAATTCAAGCAATAAATATTTAGATAATGGAAAAAGCGGCTGCCAAACTTTGTCACTAATCGTTTATAATTTATTTAAATACCATAAGATCAATTATTACACATGATTGTTACAAAATAGCTTTTTGTAATTTATTTAAATTTAAAAAACTAGGAAAGTAATTATTAATAAAAAAACTAAAAATTGGGGTTCATGATTTTAATAGCAATATATTATTGCGCTTTATAAAATACTAACAGACCCAGCCACGTGTAGTGTTACTAAGTTTTACATACTTAATTTAGCCGACTATTACTGTACACCGCCATCTGTTAGAAACTTATGGAACTAATCCTTTGTACGATATTGAACAAATAATTTGCAATAAAATAATATTACGACTATAAATTGAAATGTAAGCTATCCTCTCTTTTAAGTTGGATCAAACTGGACACGGTGTGCAAAATTTGATTAAAATCGATTAAGTAGTTTAGGAGTCCATCGCGCTGTAATGTTACTGAAATTGTTATTTGTATTAGTTTTAGACTTTCGTTAAGTGAGCTGTAAGTTCCTAAGACGAAATAAATAATTTGACTTTGACTTTGAAAGTTTTTTATTTCCCGACGTAGCAGCGCGACTCGTAAGCTATAAACTAATGATGCTGGGATTCTAAGACACTTCTACATATTATTCAGCCTATATTTGAGCCGAAGTACTATCAAACGAAACTTTGAGTAAAGTTAACGTCATAAGGATTTAGAAGGCAAATTTCAGTTTGTTCTTGACTAAAACTTGGATGTTATATTTAAACGTCAAACTTCTTTGTTTTATAAGACAAATCTTTATACCGCAGAACAAATTTATTGGTGTCTGGCAAATGCCTCGCTGATATTAAAATGCTATAAGCAATATCAATTTATTGATAAATAATACATAATTGCCTTCAACCCATTGATGGCCCATTACCGAGCACGGGTCTCTCCTCATCACTGAGGAGGTCTAGAGCATACTCCACCACGCTGCTCCAATACGGATACGGAGGGGTTAGTGGCCAACCCTAGTGTTGGATGTTTTTTTTTAATCACCCGAAGGCCTCTGACTTGCTTGACGACTGCTATGTTCATAGCAACCGGGACCGACGGCTTAACGTGCCCTCCGAAGCACGGAAACGCTCTAGAAATTTTTGCCACTAGCGGTCACCCATCCACGTACCGAACGCGCCCGCAGTTGCTTAACTCTATCGATTGCCTAGGATCGACGCGAGCCGCCGGGCTATGAGCGCTTTAATACCTATAAGTAATATGTAAGTAACAACTATTAATTGGTATTACTGTTATAGTAAATAAAGTCGTTTTATTTCTTGTAAACAAGTTCAAACAACATATAGGCGATAAAAACATTTCTCAGTATAAAAATGTGTGTAGCGATATATTTTTTTAAACGAGTCGCTAATGTCTGTTAGACAATAATAACCAGCTATAAATTATACGGACTAAGCCTGCACATAGATCGTTAATTGATTAATACATTTGTAGAATGGATCGTGTATGTTTGTGTAGCGTTGTAAATATAAGTTTAATTTAAGTTGCAAATTAAGCAAGTCTATCGATATCTTGTTCGACAAGTTTCAATTAAGTATTTGTATTACGTCGTGAAATCGCTGAACACATTTTTTATTTGATTAAGTAAGTTTTAGTCGTAATGAGGCGGCCTAGAATACTGACCCCTGTCCCATGTGGTAAAAAGGTGTAAGAGACGACAGAAATAGGCTCATTTGGTCAGGGCTGCGCGTAAGGATAATAATATCAATATTATTATTATTACTATTATATTACTATTATATCCGTACCATGAATAACTTAACAAATCGAAAATGCACTTTTTCAGAGCAGCTTTTTTAAGTTTAAGTTTCATCTGTATTCTGATATTATGTTAATAAATACTTTTTTATCTAAATGTGTATTAATTTGCTTTGAGTTTTCATTGGCTTTGAGTTTTAGGATCACTATGAATCAAACAATCCTATTATGTATGAAAAAAATATATATGCAAGTCGATTTATCAACTTATTAACGCCTAATACGCACAGACAGACGAAAATAGTGTTTTAAACATAGATTCACGATGTAATGTATTTATATGCTTAACTGTATAATGTCTATTATATTTATATATTTCATATTGTTTCACTTTGCTAATCGCATTATAAGTCTTTCCGATTGTAAACCGAATTTGCCTGAACATGCTATCGGTTCAAATTTATTTAATAAGTACATTATTATTCTTTGTTCTGATAAATGTTTGTTACTTTGTAGATTGTACTTTATGTTGTAGTATGTCACAAAAGAATAATTGTTTACATTTTCCTTTACAGCTATCATAACTCTAGTAATGTAGTCGAGGTGTGTGGCTGTCTCTCCCACGAGTATCAATCAATCAACTCGCTTCTATACCAAAACCTCGCCCAGACTGCGATACCACTGGAATACTCGTTACAGATTATATCGAACCCACCTGTAATATTCATTATATTATCCTATTTAAATTCATATCTATATTAACATTTATCGCACGTTAAGCATTGGATAATCGATAACCATGTGCCAACATTGTCGACGCGGCGATTAATGATGTCTTGAAGATATTTATTATGTTTTGACACAATATTCACAAGGGGCATTTTGGTAATATCCTGGTTTTGTAATAAAATTGACTCGGTTTACGTACGTGCAGTTGGAAGCGCGTGAATTCCTCATTTTTAAGCAACAGCGCGGTAATTCTGTTATCGTACAAATAAATTCACAACTGATTGCAAGGTCAATATACCGTTACTATACTTCCGCTGGTACATACCTGTGTAATCGATTTTGGATTTTTTTTTATTTCAATCATTATTCGCTATCGTTTATTTTTCAGTGATTAGATGTCAGCACCGTAGCATTAAGCAAAATTTTAGTCTTCAGTGTTCACCGTAGATTTCAGTGTTTT
Source organism: Carystus phorcus (assembly GCA_018248895.1). Lineage (NCBI taxonomy): Eukaryota > Metazoa > Arthropoda > Insecta > Lepidoptera > Hesperiidae > Carystus > Carystus phorcus. Next base: position 4,525 of record DWJN01005374.1, read on the forward strand.
ACAAAATGATAATTTATTATGACTTGATGAAGGTAAAGAGGGCTAAATAATTGATTTATTTGAATGAAATCAGTAAATCTATACAACCATAACAACTCGAGCCTGTTCAAGGCGAGAACATAATCCAGTACATAAATCAATGAATGATCAATAAGATGCTCATTACAAGTGAGTACCGCACGCCCGGGCCGCGCCGCAGCTGTCACCTGAACATGGCTTTCGTTACTTGAGATGACGGTGGTATTTATTTCCTTTATCTCGCGTTGATTTAGCGGCGCCTTCTGTTTAAATAAAAGAGTATTTTATTGGACTGGTGAACTATTCGTTTTATAAATAAATGACAACGATTTAAAGGTCGCGGATTTTGATAGGTATGTAGAGCCTTCGTAACGCCTGTAGCGGGACAATTGCGCTTTTTTTATTTGGATAGCTGACAGATAAGAACACGAGCCACCTGATTAAACTGATCATAATTAACGCGGCCCAAGGATCTCAGAAATGCTAAAGGGATCATCGAGGTATTGCTAAATAATCGTTTTTTCCACTTACGATTTAATGCTACAGATATTATTTAATAAGTAAGTTTTTTATTTAACATGTCTTCAGGACCGTTTAATGGCGATAAGTAATAAATGTTTCAGTAAATAATAAATCCTTTACAACCATTATTCTGATCATCACACATACATATAGTCTTCTTTATTTTCCGTTATTACAAAATTCTTCAGAAAAAACTTGACTTATTATTTGAAGTTCGGGTGCTTGAATTTTACCTTTAAGCCTCTTTGACCAGTTCTATTTCAGAGATAATTTAACATAAACATATTTTTCTCTTGCTATATTGAAATAGAAATTTTCATTTTGGCTTTCTCGATCCAGACCTGACTTCGGTTTAAAATTGACAAGCACCCAATATACATTGTTCATTAAAGAGAACAGTAGAATAACATCTGTAGATTAGTTTGAGGAGTTATGTTCGCCGTTTCTTCTCCTTGATATTAAAACACCTTTTTGCCACGGTGGTAGAATCAAAAAATTTCTAGAACATACTTCTATGACTTGTAACAGCCTTATTGATACTGTACTTTAACTAAATTATACCAACATCTTCGAGTGCAAGCTTCTTATTATATACTACGATCCTCATTTTCTATCACAATTTCTCTTACTGTCATCAAATCATCAGTTTGATTATGCAATCGTATAACATTTATTATAGGAGTGAATTAATAAAATCAAATTGTTAGTTAAACATAATAAAGTACTTTATTATTATATTAGCGTCCTGCTGGGGCGTGTGGCGCAACCATTTCGTGAAATCGTGTTGAAATGAAACATGGTAAACATTTAAACTCACTTTGTTATATTTTGTTTGTATATTTGTTCTAGTTATCTACTTTTGTCAAATATACCAATATTTGTTTGTAATGTCGTGTAGTTAATTCTTTTGATATATTTTGATTTAGTGGAGTTACCTATTCAAGCAGAGATATTACTGGGTTATGTTATTTTACGATGTTATTGGCCTAGCAGTCACAGCTTTTGAAAATCTTGACGATCAATTTGAAAGACTTATATTTAATAGCAGGTGTTTTATTATATTTTTACAGATGGGATTTGTTATTTTTTTATTATTTTCTTTTTTAAACATACTCTGTATTGTTTCCACATTATCTTCTGCGAAGCAAGGGTGCTTAGATTTCTGGACGAGCGAGATATTATATGGTTAAAAGATTTGTTTCCTATCATGGGTATTTGTGACATTTTATTTGAGTAGCAGCCGTTACATAGGGAATGAGCGGAGCATGGGCGTATTTACTCTGCATCATAACTTGATCAGAGCTTCAACATATTCTAACAAAACTATGAGTAATTGTTCTGACAACACAAATGTGTATGTGAACTCAATCGATAAATCATAAAAATTACATGATCATTAAGAAGTATACTAATAATTGGGGTACAATGCACCAGCAATTTGGCGTAGCAAGGTTCGTTTTTAATTTTTTTTAAAGCTTCCGTGTCATTACCATAACATTTGGCTTGAAGTCGTGACCAAAACACATTATTTGAAAAACTTCATTGGTTTTACGTCCATTCAAATACAATTTGAAATGAGGTTTTTACAATTAATATCACTTGCGACAATTTTCATATTAAAAAGTAGTAAACGGCTACAAATATGATCGTAGGTTTTTCATTGTTGGTACACATTAAAAATCCCAGGACCACTACTGTTGGAACTATTAAAAAAGGGGGAAACTGCTCGTTAACCAGGTCTCTTACCCATTCATTCCTGTCGGTCAAGACCCAACACAGGCCACGAATTATCCATACAATTCGGGTGTGTGGGTGTGGCGAGCTGGCGAGTCGTCTATAGCACTTATGATTGCGCAACATGGCGCCTGCATCTGTACATTTATCTCATGACCGCATACTCCATACCGAAATCCAAACCCATTACAATTACCTATCAAGACATGCAGTGGAACAGATTGTAAATTTTATCGTCGCTACATTACCGTCGTGAAGGATGACCGGTAATCGCCTGTCTCGTAAAGACGACATCGTGCCATTTTTATGAAAGGCTTAAGCTAAATCTGTATTATGAACGCCATATTTAAACGAGGTTCCGACTGGTTTAATACAACGTACAGACAACATTGTAAATTATCAGCTTGCAGCGCTGTAGGTTCTTATTAAAATGTTATCTAAAGCGATAATTGCACTATTTGGAATAATAAGAGGATAAAAGCCACATTGTAAAGAAATATTATAACATAAAGCTGTATATCAAATGATATTCGTTAGAATAAAGGTATGGTACGCACGTTGGGGCCGATATCCAATGAGTAAATATAAAATACGTTTAAGAATTACGTTGTCTAAATGGTTATTGCAATATTTATTGAACCGAAATCCTCAATAACTGTTGGTCCAAAATGCACGAGTCACGTTTCTTCGAATGATCCTTATTTCGACATCGCAAAGAACTTTCAAAATATTGTATCAATTGAAGTATTTAAATAATCAATAAACGTTTACGTAAGTTGTATGAATTAATTAATCATTTAAAATCGAAGTCAACTATCGAGTGGTCATACATAATACCTATTGTATTAAGTATGCGCTTTGATTACTCGTATAATTCTTTAAGGTTTATTTTCTATTCGCAACAATGTTAGTATTACGCAGTTAAGACATTTTGTTATATTTCTTTATACACACAATATTAAATTGAAAAAGTTTGCGATGTCTTTAATACGCGTGTGTTGGTAATTTGTAGTTCTGAAGTGACGATTGAACAATATTCCAGTAAGAAATTAGCAATTGTACATAAATATCTGTGTCACTAATTGTCTCACATCGTATGTACTATCAAATCCAACCAACTTCGCTTCGCCTAACAGTCAATGAATGATTGACATAAATTGCAATAACTTCTTTATCTATTATTTAATTGAAATAAATAAAAAACTAAATGTTAAGTAAAGCTCATCACAATATAATTCTGGAAACTGCATTCAAATTGACTAAGCAGTTTATGAGATTAGCGTGCATACATACAGAAAAAATTCAAACCATTGTTATGGGTTCTCTTGCGTATATAAAGGCCCCTTCATTATGATTTTTTAAATATAATAGCTACTTAACTGCGATCACTTACATATTACTTATACTTTTATAACACGAGACAGATGTTAGGTACAAGCGTGTGTTCAAAAGGCATCCTCGAGGCTTTATTCTACAGTGAATAATGTAAGAATCCCACATAAGATCACGTATTTTGAAGATTTCCCCCCGATAACAAAACTAAAAAATGTCGGTAACAACTATAAGCCACTATACAATTGTTACATTTCCACGCCTCACAATTATAATAACGGCTAACGACTTATTGTAATTACCGCTATTCATAAGCCAGCCAGGTTGCAAGTTACAAAGTAGGCAACATTGCCGGCAAAATAACAATGTAAGTTCGTAACAACCATTTCTTTAGTAGTTTTGCGTTGTGGTCGGAGGTAACTTTAGACAACTTTTGAGTTATAGTCTTCGCTCACGCAAATGTTGTTTGATGAAGTTTTATTTATAATTATAATATTCCGAAACGGTGGTAGAAGTAAAAAATGAAGTGCATAAGTGTATTGAGATAATACCTACATGAATAAATTAATTTGAATTAGAAAATATACTAGCAACTTACATTTGCGTTCCTTCGGTAAAATGATGGCTATTTAGCCAAATTCAAAAATAGAAGCCGATTTTTTTTCGTCAAGATACAACAATTATACATTAACAATTAACAGTATGAAACACACAGGTATCAGTTACGAAAACAGATCCTGCTCATCTATGTTGGTGACCAAGTATAACCAGTGCTGATTTTCTTCACAGAGCGTTTGGTGATGTTACGGAGGTCTCCCAGCATACGTCACGTGTCACGGAGCTATAACTAAAAATATTTAACTTATATCTACCTATCTTAAAAATCGCTATTCATTTATATTATGACCTTAACAAATTATTTAGTTTAATTTATATCTTGTTGTTCTATAAATTGCAAACTTTCTTTTTCAATAAGTAAAGTTGTCAAAATATGAATTATTGACCTTTCAAGAGATAACTTTATAGAAAAACTTGTTAGCACGCGGGAATTAATGCATTCTAAGGGACACAAAGTACTTTACAAAACACTTAATTGTACACCAAAAATGATACACACAAGTATCCTAGAGATATCCTAGAGATATAATAGGTTGGCAACTAAGTCATTGCCGCTTTTGTCGATAGATACACTCTACACCTCTATATTTTTAATAGCAAATACGATATATTTTAGGAACGGTGAAGTTTTAAACTGCCAGGACGATGAAAAGAAGTTATCTACAGGAACGGCCAATATGTAATTGAATAAAGTTATATTATTTAACAAAAAATCTGAATTTTCCTTCTTATTTGAAATCGGCAATAACTTAGTTGCCAACCCAATAACTACAAACACGTCAAGTGTCATTAATAATCTATTAAGTGGTTTCCGCATGAAGCACAAGTAGACACAATAATTCCAAAAAACAGTTTTGTGCTCTGTATCGATGTTTCTACTGACATAAAGAAAATATTCAATGTGTAGAGTTGACCTTGTTACAGTTTTATTATAAACTAGCTGTGCCCGCGATTTCGTCCGCGTGGAATTAACAAAAAAGTGATTGTTTCACGATAGATGTCACGATAAATTATAATTCTAAAATAAAAGTAGCTCGAGATACTTTTTATTACGTTAGCTATCTGCCAGCGAAAGTCCTGTCAAAATCGGTCCAACCGTTCCAGAGATTAGCTGGAACAAACAGACAGAAATTGTAAAAAGTATTATTTTTGTATATATACCGTGTATATATATTTACTATAAGTCGGTCATTGTAATATTACAAAGAGGAACTCCAATTTTCTGGTTAAAGTCATTTATTTCTCAAAATAAATTTTATTTATTATTATTATTATTATATATTTTCTCATTTTATTTATTTGTATAGATATAGACTTTGTGTTTAGTTTTAAATATCTAAGATTTGACTGAACGTAATATATTCGAGATCCGGAATATAACTATACGATGTCGAATTTTTTAAATAAATGAGACAATCACGATTTTTGCGCTTAAAGTTCTTAGAACCATGCTAGAGATAATACAATCTATGCGACTTAATGCGTAACCAAAATTAAACACGGATTGAAAAGAATAGTACTATTTTTGATTCAATTGAATAAAGACGAAAATCATATTGAGACTAAATCAAACGAAGAGCCATTGGTATAATATCAAGATCAAAATCATTGCATTATTATTATGTAATAGGTATTTGGTCTATACTTATGATCTGTCTCGAGGGAGACCTCGAGATATAGAGATATAGACCGATGCGTTCAAATAACATACATTAACTGAGTAAACTACTACATATATAGCTATTGGGTATTATTAACATTGTATGAAATTATAATAACCTAAAAAAATTGAGTCCAAAACTTTTGTAGTGAGAGTAAATGTCACGAGAGCTTCGAGTATATAGCGTGACGTCACGAATGATATACTGATTCTTAGAATAAGTAATTCGATACTTTTGCTCCGGTTCATGTTAGTACTAGGTGATCCAGCTAACTTCGTTTCGTCTAACAATCAATGATTGACATAAATTGGTATAACTTTTTCAGAAAAGTCCTTTTTCTGATATATTGAAAATTGCATTCAAATCGGTTAAGTAATTTCTGAAATTAGCTTGCACAAACAGACGAAATGAAAAAACATTGTTTTGAGTTCTCTTGCGTATGTAAAGGCCCCCAGATATCTGTTATAGTTTCATTATACTTAAAGAAGATTACATGCTTGTTTTATGCGGTGATAAATCTTGTAAGATATTTACCAATATTTTGATAACGATCTTGTAGTTTTTACTGTGCGTCAGGTATGTTTAACAGCGATCGCAGGCGAAGTGCTTTGACATTATACTGTAGTGACGTAAAGGACGCCAAACTCGGCGTATTGTCGTCTTTGCGATGTTTTATCGAGAAACAAATTAATCGTTGGGGTTTTAATAATTGTCTTTCTGACCACTTTACAATATTCTTATGATTAAAGTAAGTCTAAATTTTAACGTGGAAATTTTTAAAGAGAATGTGAAATTCAATAAACAGAAATACAGTAGGTATATTATTACGTAGGTGTATAAAGAATTGAAATAAAAATAATTAAACTTCCATCGACACATAATTCATATAATTTGTGTTTACTTTTTAAATCAATATATTTTGATTAGTGAAACGCTGCTGGGCAAATTTAATAAATCAATTTAAATTAAATGAATCAAAAGTAATAAATATCAATTTACGAAGATAGGTAATCAGGCTATATAAATATTGCACGATTTATTGCAATCGTAGTTCTTATAATTTATTGCAATATAAAAATATTGAACGGCGATACAGAGAAATAATATCTGTTTGTATCTTATGAGAGCTCTTCT
>DWJN01005375.1:0-11542 GCA_018248895.1 Carystus phorcus
CAGTAGTTTCTGAGATTAGCCCGTTCAAACAATCAAACAAACAAACTCTTCAGCTTTATATATTAGTATAAGATATTACCTGACGAAGCAAACGTTGTTTTGCCATATAAATTATTGTTTTAGAACTATTTTGTTAAACATAAAAATGGTTATAACGGGTTAACCTTAAAAGCTAGACATATGCTGTCGCTGACTTTTATTTAGAAATTTTAGAGGGGACAATATTGTAATACATGATTTTTGAGTAACTTTCACCGTTTACTTAGCACACACAAGGAAAGCTCTAAATTTTGCCGTTTTCGCATTTTTTTATTGCTGCTCCTCTTCATCTTAGCGTTATATTTTATAGTCCATAGCCTTCCTCGATAAATGCCCAATCTTACACTAAAATAATTTTTCAAATCGGTTCAGTAGTTCCTTGAGATTAGTGCGTTCAAACAATCAACCAAACAAACAAAAGAACTCTTCAACTTTGTATTATTAGTATAAATTACGAACTTAGCTCTCAAAACAGAAGAGATTTTTAACAGTAAAATTTCGCTTCGGAAATCAGATCAACTCCGTCAGTTGATTATAGGTTAGAATGTCGGATTGAATTACGGGCGTGAGGCAGTGGATTTAACCTCAACAACATTTTTCAAGTTGTACGTGCCTGATAGGCGAGCTCGACAGCCGGTCGTCGGATGTTCAATACATGGCAAACCTTACAACATTAGTTACGTGGACAATATATTGCTGTAGGGAGCGTCTATGTATTACGAGTCTTAAGATAACGCTATCGCTGTGTGGACAGAATGACATTTAGGTTAGACAAGCACTGCTCCTAATATTTTAAGCTTATGTGCATGTACAGTAATCATCTGATTTGGAAGAGACCTTTGCACGAAACCTACTTAGGGGTTACAATGCATGCTTACTACTGACACCGTTGCGTTGATACCCTGAGGGATTTATAATTACTGTAACACTGACTATAATACATCAGCTATCTAAGATGTGATAACAGACGTCTGTCACATAAATCCGGAATCGATTGCTCTTTAGATGGATACTAATTATGCGCCGTGGGGTATATTATATTAAGAAAAATGATTTAAATCACACTACGTATCTTTTGGTGAATGATATCATTTTATAGTAATATCTTTATTCATATAAATAATCAACTGTTAGTAAATTACTTCCATATTCAATAAATAATGTAAAAATTAAATTAATAAAACAATAGTTAAACGCTGTTTCAAATAGCTTTTTTTACCTGCTTTATTGTGTGGCAAATTTTACAAATGCTTAATGAGGGATTTATCTAAAATATTGTTTATGGATATGGAAGTCACTTTATTGTTTGGTTATCTGAACGTAAATATTTCGCATTACATGATTCTAAACACAATTCGCACCACGGCCGTGTGCTTGATTAGGATATTAGCTCATTTTCCAATTCACAATATGACAACAAATAATTTGGCTGATTAATTAACATTTAAATATTCATCAACATGATTGGTTACCTAAATAATTTTATGTCGCAGCAGATTAATCAATTTCGAAATTAAGTTCATCATGTTAATATTTTATAATACGTGCTTCATACCGTACTCCCCAGCAACAAATTATTCAACTTGATTTTGATGTTAATAATGCCATTATTGGCTTACACAGTTTCATTCATTAAGTCTTTTTGCGGCCTAATTGCATAATTAACTGCAATGACAATTACTTTTATCTGCAATTTCATTGTTATTTTAATAAAAAACAATTAATTTATCGTCCATAAAAGTAATTTCGGCGTTTTGTCTAATAAATAACGCTTTGGACTTTTGATTGGAGCGGATTACAATTTGGATTCCTTTGTATTCCTCGAGTTTTAATAGCCAGGTACTTTCTTAAGTAAAATTGATTACATTTAGATGAGTTCTTTAGTACGAGTATAATTGATTTATTACCATTGACATTACGTTACTTCTTTGTGCATGTTTTTAATTTATCCTTCGCGAAGATGGACTTTACTTAGGCTTTGAGAACCATGTTTCCTTTGTGTGCAGTCAATTTACTACATTGAAATAGAACAAAGCTAAATATGGCGCTCATATTAGTATGAACAATTTGAAATTAACAGGTATCAGTGCTGAATGGTCTCTTGTTAAACTGTCTGAAACGGTTTCTTAAACTGTTTGGCGTATACTGTAACATTAAATATATTTGAAGTTTCTCTGAAAAATCATAAAACAAAAATTTTCTGAAAATGAAAAAGTGATAAATCTGTTCCTTGAAACAAATAACCCCGAAGTCGTAAATTTCATTTAAATCTTTAGAATCGTAATTATGAAATCGATATAATAACTGTATTATTATTCTAATTATTACCATTATTTACTACTATAATAATTGGAAGTTATAGTTATATATTGGACGTTTGGATGTTAGTGATTTTCGAAACTATCTATCTGATTTCAAAAAATCTGTCACTAATATTTAGAATACACTGTTAAGATAAATTCACATGAGTTGCTATCTTTTAAATAAAATTGCTTTACTTCGAGACTTCGTTTGTAATATAAATTGAAACGATCGATTTAATGCCATTCTTACGGACCCTGCCTTAAAAATAAAGGTTTATTTTAAAAATGAGTAGCATTTGTTTCAAGTGCCGATAATATGTAACCGGTTTCACGAAACGAAACGCGGTAAAGTTACTAGTGATAAGTCTAATATACAAAATATGTTCGTTAATAGTATAACGCAATTTGAAACAAATAAAATGGCATTCCTGTTTCATATTGACAAAAGTTTTAAGTTATATTTTTATAAATAAATATGTGTAATAATAATAAGTTGGAAATATACAGCAAAAGTCTCTTATTCTATAAAATTGAATTGCTTTTAAATTTTCTAACTTGAGTTAAAAAGTAGTGCTTAGTAGTCATTATGAGAAAAACCACAAAGAATTTTATAGTTTTCATTCATCTGTTTATTCATTCAATAGAAAATGCCCCGACAATAGGATTTAACGGTAGCTTTTATGGAATAGATTCTAGAAAAAAGGTTTCTACTATCATCATGTTATTACGTCGTAATTGCTCATACCTCAGCCCGTGACACGATTATCCTTGCCTTTCTTTTAAAGCAAGATGTTCTTATGCAGCTTTAATTTCTTCTGTTTCCTTTTTAAAAACAGTTGAAAGAAACATATGTGTCCCACAAACGCACAGGATAGTCGCGTCACAAAAGGGCGTAACGATTACTTGCATAATAGCTGCTACCTCGTGTACTGCTCGTATGTTCATTGTGTGTTCATCATGTTCCTTGTACTCTTCATAAGTGTTACGTGTTCTCTTGTTACTCGTTCATGGTGTTATGTTCTTTGCTCTAATAAATCTTTTAACTTTCTTTTGGATACTTCTTTTGAGTCCTAGTTTTTAGTTCTTTTCAGTTTTTATGTTAATCTTTTACTTTTCAAACTTTTTTATTTTCTTATATTTAACTAATATTTTGCTTCAATGTTGTAGATGGATAAAGTCGAAATTTAGGGCAGCGAAATGTGTTTATTGAATTATTCTTGTATATACGTCGCCGGTGTAAAAAATTTATATGGCAAAACCATTAAATGTCCCTTACAAATGTTAAATTTTATATAATAAACTAAAAAAATATCATCCGCTATCTAAATCCTACACTATTAAAACTAATAACAAAATATTGTTCCTCGCCTAGAATTGGTGGGCAAACTTATTTATATAATCGTAAATCTTTGTATGTAAATTCAGCAATCAATAAATAATTTGAACACGAACTGTTACATTATAAATGAAGCTATGAAGCAGAGCGGTGGAGTAACATACAAACATTGAATGTTGCACCAAGAAACCTATGTCGTACCGTAAACCACTCATAGTTTATAGCCAAGTTAATAGCATAATTATTATATCTGACTTGAAACTACTGAGGATTCTGCAGGACAATAATACTATTACTCTGGATTGTACATCGTTACAAATAATTCCACGATATTCCGAGAATTCTACACTACTCCGTGTCCATAACAGTATTACAATTCAAATGGTTCAATAGAAATACACGAAGCAGGAAGTACGAAATCTATTATGGAAAATATCTCTGAAATATGATCTGATAGACTTCACGCTCAATTCACACGTTCTAAGTTACGTAGTGCCAAGTTATATTGAGTTTTCTGTTTCTTGTATATTTTTTTGTTCACAACCTAAAAACGACTAGACATTTTATTATAAACGCCAGTCAACTTCAAGCTCAAAATCATTTATTCATGTAAGTATTATTTCAACACACTTGTGCACGTCATTTTTTGACTACACTACCGTTTCGAAAAGGTGCTTTTACATTGAGGGAGAATAAACGTCGAAAGAAACTAATCATTACATCTTTTAAACTAATGCACATACATATACTATCACTAGTATTTGCGGAGCTGGACACGGCATTACATTCTTGAATATAAAATGGATGTGGAAACTTGATGATGGATCAAAACAAAACATTCATGATGAAAATCTGTGTATTACACTCCTCTTAAGTATAATTTGCCTAAGTTCTATTACAGTTGTAATAATTTTTTCACATACATACTCGTATACAAGACTAGATAAGTGTTTTCAAAATACATTTTTGAAATATATGACCCTGGTATTTTATTACTACAATTTTCTATTATTAAAATATATAGAGATTGTACTCCACCGTTAAAACGATATAAAGGGGTATAACTTATTCACGATATGATAGATTTACGGCTTCTATACGAGATTTATTTCTTAGCACTACCGCTTTTATAGGAAAGTAATTTTTTTCCTTGAACGTTCTGTGCATTATGAGTATGGATTATTGATTCAAATCAACTTTAGTTACGACGGCTTGTGTCGATAATAATAAACACACTATCGAAACGATTTTAAGACATAAATGTATCCTTAATATAATATAACTTACGTGTTACAGTGTTTGGCCGCTATGGACTCCTAAACTAATTAATTTAATTTAATTTTTCACACCGTATACAGTTTGATCCAACTTGAACGATAGGATAGCTTATATCCCAATTTATAGTCGCCATATTATTTTATTGCAAATTATTTGTTTATTATCTTACAAAGGATTAGTTCCATATGATTCTAACAGATGGCGGTGTAAGGTATGTAAACCTTAGTTACAACAACGCGTGGCCGAGTCTACTAGTATACCTATATGAAATAAACGATCTGAGTTTGGATCCACCCGTACTATTTTTGGTGGAACTTTCACCCACTGAACATTAACTCCCATCAATCCTTGTCGTGATCTTCTGATTGATTTAACAAACCCGACGAAGGCATCCGATTAAATATCGTCCAATGTTTTTAGGAAACTATACTACTGATTTTGATAGTTACATACCACACGTGTATAATAAATACTCAGTGTTCTGTAATTGCTTACTTATGTCCTTTGTAACAAATTTTATTTGAAACTAATGAGTTAGAAACAAAAACTCACATCTTAAATATTTTTTTTATTAAACAGTATATTTACTTTAGGCATCATTTTCCTTAAATTATCAAATATAAAAAGATAAAAACTACCTTTGTTTAAGCAACATACATTTTATGAAACATTTTTTTACAATTTATTAGAAAAAAAACAATTTTAACAATATTTTAAATTATAAAATAAAGGAAAACCCCTCTGTAAGTAAACTTATTCTCCATAATCGCATTGTCAAGGGACAAAAGAAAAACAACTTCAATTAAATACATCGTATTGAATGTTCCAATTATGAAGTCATATAATGCAACTCAAAATTATATAGTCGTCATATTTTATAAAACATCTGCACCTGCTTACGTCTGTTAAAATAATTTAAATACTGAATACTAGAAAGAAAGATAAGCTAATTCCAATAAACAATTTGTATAAATTGAATTCAAGTACTTTTATATTTGGAGCATGTAATACTACGACAGACGGTGCACAAGAATTATAACGATAATCATGTACGAAATCATAATTGGGGCTTCATGAATTGTCATCTGCACATTTCGTTATTTATCAAAACGTTTGTTCGGATCATCCGACGAGGCCATTGTGCGACATACAAAGGACGAAACAGAAATGCTGCAAACAGCTGCCAAGGCAATGGTACATTACACGAAGACTTATCGTCATTACAATAAAATAAATTGCTTTTTGAGTGAGATCTACAACGTGAATAGCGTAACCGAGGGAGGTCGTGACAAACACTGTGTGACACGTTGAATCAAGCTATTATGATGAGGTATTTAAAATTTAAAGACTGAAAAGTATAAGTCGTAAGCAATTATAGGGAGTAAATTAATAGTAATTTTAAATTAAAACTAAACATTTGTTTACCTCTTTTGAACTTCGACGATCTTTGTGATTGTACCTCGTTACTACATGTTTTCTACTGTTTTTTAACGTAATATCATCATAATATACCGTCTTTTTTATTGTTGTCAAAATGTTTGTGCCTTTATTATTTGTTTTAATACAGTTTCCAGTGTTTTATTAAAGGTACCACATGATTCACATAAAATGGGTCACAAATAAAAAAAAGACATGAATGGTTTAAAAATCCCATCCAAACTTATTGGTTGTGTAATTATAGTACATTCCACAATTAATCCTAATATAAGGGTATGAATGTATAAACACTTAATATAGACACAACTATATGAAGGAGAGAGAAAAAAATACTTTTAACATGAACTAATTACTACAAGTAAGACAAACATTAAGAATTTCACGATAACACGAGAATAACCTGTTTAAGAAAACACAGAGGAGATGGCAACAAAGGAGACGGGAATTAAAATGAAACTACATTTCGTAACACCTCAAGCTTTCTGTAGACAGACCTGATTAACGCATGGAGTGACTCTATTGTTCTGAATACACTGAGTTTGGAAGGATGCCGTGACGTCCTTTGAGGTCGACCCTGTTTGTTGTAAATAGCAATTACTACTCGTATGTACTTATAAAAATACGTAATATGAATAAAGAATCATTTCTATTTGATTCTGGGTTTGATTTACTAAAACTACCCTACGACATCAAAGCATTAGCAGATATTATATCTAAAAGGTTACCAGAAATTATAAAACATAGGTTACAGAGAAATTAATGAATAAATACTATATGAACTGTTGCAGAAATAGCATTTGTAAGCAGTTCTGACCAATGACGTAGAAGTATAGATTTCTTTTAGCTAAAATTTAATAACAAAATTTTATAAAATGCGCAAGGAATAGGTTTTACAAAGTTTGTTTTATGATCCAAAAGTCTGCTAATATTTTTAAAGATGATAATAAAGAACAAGCCATAAAAAGTGATTCCTCTCGCTCTATAAACACCAACATTCTAGAAGATATTACATAAATAGATAAGTTGCCCTCCAATTTGCCTTGCGGAGAAATACAAGACATTACTTAAAAGCGGTTTTGCCTCCTTTCGTGTTTGAGTTGAGGCTCCTTAATTTATTATACGATGGAGAAATTTTCGCTAATTTTGCGCAAAGTTTCGCAAACCGCTAACTTTACCAATTAAACTGTATTCGATTTATTTTAGTAAACGTCTTTCAAATGGTTCGTGTTAAGTTTACAAAAATGTTATTTGATGTTTTTAACTTCTATAAAGACAAAATATAGATTAACAGTAAATATCACAAACAAGTTTTTGTTCCTAATATGAGTGTGCAAGCGTTTACAATTACTTTTTTCCATCTTATATAACTGTAGCTTAGTTGAATGTGCCCACAACCTTGTTTTACAGATGCTTTCTACATCGGCTAGAGATTTTTTTTTAAGTTGATTAAAATTTTATCTGTATTCATAAACAAGTTACAACGTAATGATTAATTTATTTTATTTGACTAGCCGACAAACGCGTAGACATCAGCAAAGTCAAAGATATCAGTAATGCCTTGCCAGCAAAGAACAGAAAGAGGGAAGGAATAAATTACTGGTTCTCCTCTCCTTTGCCGAAACATAATGATCGTTTATAAGTTAATTCAGGCAAGAGCGCGGTTACTAGTCATGTAGGCTCCACAATAATCAAAACGTCAAATAAATAATGAATGCTAGCTAGTTAGCAGTTGATTTTAAATGATACGGTCACTTACAGCAAAATGCTTATGTTTAAAGAAATACAGAGAAGGAGCGATTTGCACACATTCTCGTTTTGATATTTTCAGTTCCTGTACATAGCTATGTTAGATACAAACTACCTTTAGGAGGATAAATCATACATAGTTGTAATGGACTTTAGTAAGATGAGAATCTGATAAGCTTCTACAGTTTACTTCAAATAGCATAATTTATTTCATAAGTTCAGGCAATAAAAAATGTTCCGTGTTATTTTCACTTTGTCAAAATTTAGCGGATAGAAAAAGACTTAAAAGTATAAAAATGATTAAAAAACATTAAAGGAAAAAGTATTGCCTAGGGACTAAGATTTATCGCCAGCTAAAATGTTAAAAGTTAATTTATAAAGAGTCAAGGTTTCTGTTTCCCTTCAACGGGCCAGAGATCGGTCGTTACTTAGCTATGCTCAAAGAAACGGATCCAAGCTAATCTTTGTGATGTAGCACAATGTTAAAAGTTTTGTTTCACAAGGAATATTTTGGCCCCTTTTAAAGTAACACATACATTTTGTAGTAGGTTTAGAAGGTTTCAGCTCAAATAAATAGATAATTATTTCCAACGTAATCTGGCAATTAGAATCTATGATTTTATTCTTAATTTTATTAACTGTTTTCAGAACAGTGAAAAATGTAGTAGGTGAGAAAAAGAAAAAAAATATTAACAATATATTGTTATCGATATATTATAGTGATAGTAGGTTCGTGGTAGAATCAAAAAATGAATAACCTAGTTGTACCTACCCTATGTAGGTATTAACCTACATGAATAAATGAATTTGAATTTGAATTAACACTATTTTGTGTGAGATTTGATGAAAAAGCCGCCTATGACCACTTCAAACTAATATTATTCTGAAAACAGCCACAGTCGGCTATCACCAAATAGTCAAGGTCAAATAATACCGACATCAAAAAAAGTTCATAATCAGAAAATGCCGACTTCCAAATGAATGCGATCCTTAAAAAATATAACCATCGTAGATACCGCAAGCGATCTCTCAATTTATGTCAATTACTGAAAGCGAGTCGGTTGGAAAAATGAAAATAACGTATAAAAGTCTCCGTACACGTCCGCATAGACTTCTTTCTGATGTTTCAACCTCTGAAATATTCATCCGATGCCTTTTCACGGCGCTTTGTATTTCTCTTTATGTTCCCATATCCCATTGAATCGTCTTTAAGTCCTTGTGAAGTGTCTTTTTTATGCGGTGCGAAAACTATTGCTTTGTTCCTCGACTCACTACAAAGGCACGCTATTGGGAGGAGTGAGAGGTATTCTCTGATCTTAAGGTAATTCCCTTGAGCGTATTTATCTCTTAAATTCGATGTATGGTTTACATAATGTAAGGTTTATGATCCTAACCAACTATCAGTGCCTTGGGGATATTGTATTGGGAAATTAATTAAACGTACATAATTATTGTAGAATAAATAATTAACATTGTATTTAATTTTTCTGTTCAAAAAACTATTTAAGGATGTTCTGAAGCTTGAACCCTTAAGGTTTGAATATGGAGTTACATGTAGATTTTGCGAACTATTAGATACAAACTGCTTTTGTTATAAGTTTGTTCGTTGGAATCACTGATATTATTGAAGAATTGTCGAGGTTTGCATATTAATTTTGAAGAGTATTAAAAATTATTTGTAACCAACTTCAGACGGGACATAGTTTTTTACATCTTGTTAGGCTATATACGATAAATATTTCATTTTCCAATATAATTTTTTGAAATTGTGTAAAAATGTTAATCTGCTTACCAATATATCTGAACCTTTTATTAAAATAGAAATACTAGTCAATATTATACTGGTTGTAACTTTGTCATCAAAAGCTGATATTCGCTTAGACTATATCAATGTACCAAGAGTCGAGACGAGAGCTCTTTATCAGCCGACAGACAAACAAATACATCTCGATGCTCACGGAAATGAACTCGATGTTCCTACTCCTTGAATAAGTTCGTCTTTAGATATTGGACCAATTTAAAGTTTATCTTCATACCGAATTGTGCAAGTACCAAAGTCTGATACTGGGGCAGTAGTTTGTGACGAGGGTATCACTATAGATTTGCTGAGACCTACAGAGCAAACTAAAGATCTAGTTAAACTTGTTTTGTTCAAAACTGTACAAAGATGCTACAGATTAGAATGGATTTGAAAATATTTTGATTACGAAACAAATTTAATTTAACTCAAATGTATCTCATGTAATCATGTCAGATATAATTATCACTTTATTTTAATACTAGCTCTTGCCTACAGCGTCGCCTACATGTGTCAATCCGTGTCATTAAGAATTGAAGATTCCTGTCGTAAAAAAGTTATTTTGCAGGATCAGAATAGTTACAACGTGCCTGATAATTTTGATTTCGAAAATATATAGGAAATATATTTTTAATAAATTTTAATTGCTGAGCATTTATTTCATAACAAATTCTTGCCATATGGTAGGCTTAACATGTATATTGTCAATATTATATACGCTATTAATGTTAGTATTGGTATTTCCGTAAAAAAAATCTAATATACTTAATCTGAAATTAGATTTATTTATTTATTTCATGCATATTATGTTAAATCATATACAGCCATCCAATATGTAATACCGATGGGGAATAGCCTGAATGACTTAAATCTGGCATCAATTGGTCTCTTCTGTGGCACACTTTTAATTCTGTACCTGTTATTTAATCTACTTCTTTAGTCAAAATTATTTCTGACGTAGCTGGCGGCTAGCGCTGCTAGACTAATTTAAAACTGACAACTTATATTTTGAGGAAATCGATTTCAGAAGTGCTATTTAAAGCAAAATAATAATAGATTTCTAAATGAATACATTTCACCTTTAATGATTAAGATAATTTGTAAGTCATTTTGTAGACATATAATTTTGCGATCTACATTATATTTGTAGTCACCAGTACAAAAATCTTCATTTGTATATACATAAGTAATATACTTCAGAATATTTCATAGCAGCATGTTATAAGGGTGAAAATTATTTAAAATGACCATTTTGACATCACAACCTGT
Source organism: Carystus phorcus (assembly GCA_018248895.1). Classification (NCBI taxonomy): domain Eukaryota; kingdom Metazoa; phylum Arthropoda; class Insecta; order Lepidoptera; family Hesperiidae; genus Carystus; species Carystus phorcus. Next base: position 11,207 of record DWJN01005375.1, read on the forward strand.
CTTTACGCAATATTTAACAAAATATACTCTTGTCTTACCAAATGAAAGCTTATTATAGTAAAATGGTACATTACCTAAAATTATATTACAGTTTTATGTACCTTATTACAAGTATTTAGTAACTAAAGTTCTATTTTCAGACCGAAACCGGATTTCGCCCATACAAAATAATTTGTCCTTTTCTCGACTAGCGTTACAAAAACGATAAAAATAAAAAGTATTAATTATATTGAAATACATGATTATTTTTTGTAAAGAAAATAATATGATTAGTTATAGTTATCGGGTAAAGCTATCTAAATTTATTTATTTTGTAAATAAATACTTGATTCCAAA
>DWJN01005376.1:0-11541 GCA_018248895.1 Carystus phorcus
GTCGAACTGTCGGGCGGCTTAAAAACTTCCGAAACTTGGGTTGGCCACTAACCCTTCCACTAAACCGCAGTGGAGCAGCATGGTGGAGTATTCTTTAGACCTCCTCAGTAATGAGCAGAGACCCATGCTCAATAGTGGGCCATTAATGGGTTGACGCCAAGATAAAACTCACCAATGCAATCGAAAGTCCACTTATGAAGTTCCTTATGAAAATCTTTGGAAAGTTCATCTTGGTAGTTCCTCAAGTTGTAAACTTTTTGTGTGAATTTGTCGCACATTTCGTACACGGTCTGAATGTGCTGCTCGACGGAGGAGTTGATAGGAGCATATAACAGTTCTCGTTGACGACTCCACTCTTCACCCTGACTGTTCAACCGAATTTCGCTTTATAATTAACTATTTATGTAGAATTTAAGTACAAAAAAAGTACACTAAAGTGTATGTGTAGCGATTGAGTTCACAGGTGAGGGGGTCATTAAAATTAGCTAAATCCAGTGCGGCAGGCAGATATTCTGTCTACTCCAATAATAACTTCCTCGAAATAGACATCTACATAAATAAGACATAACAGACACCTACGACCCGAGATTAAACATTTATTTGTGGCATAAATGATTACCACTATCGGGCAATGAACTACGAAGCTCTCGCATGAAAAGCAGATTTCGCTATCAACACGTTCAGATCGTCAAAATTTATAAACACTTGTTCTATTTGATAATCAACTTAACTGAGATAAGTCTGTTCTGGAACCAGGAGTTCCAAATGCCTGTTTTTAATTGTGCTATTGTGCAGATTCTTATGTTAAGGGTGTGCACGTATCCATGAGTGATCCATGCGTATAGCTATGATTATCATAATATTAGAATGCCCTAATTCTAGTTAGCAGACTATTACGACAAAAATATACAAACCCGTTGAGTTGAACAAACACAAAATACCGAATGCATCCATGTTGCTTATTTTATATGTTATACTTTAAGGGAAGCCCACTCATAGACCGGGGGGGTCTCTTCGTTCTTAAGCGATCGACGGTGTTTAGAGACTACGGGCGCGGCGGTACCTGGCGTTTGCTAGTGGCAAAATTTATTGAGCGTTTCCATGCTTCGGAGGGCACGTTAAGCCTTCGGGTCGCGGTTGTTATCGTAGATAACAGTCGAGTCAAGCCATGTCTGATGTCTTCGGGAGACATAAAAACTTCCGAGAATTGGGTTGACCACCACCTATCCACAAACTCGCACTGGAGCTGCGTAGTGAAGTAGACTCTAGGCCTCCTCATTTATGAAGAGACATCCTATTGTAGGCCAATGGGTTGAAGATATGAAGGGTCGAAAATATACTTACATAGTAAACAACCCTCCATAACTATGGTTTCTATGCTCCGTCCTGTACTTCTCCAAGGAGTCTAGAGCTGACCTAACGGGAACGTCGCCCTCCATGGCATAGACTTTCTGGATGTGGTCCGGATGGTTTATGAGTACAATATCACCACCCATGGGGCTCACGAAACGCACTACTGGTCCATATTCATCGAATAGAGTCGAAAGATTCTTTATCGATTTCCTGTTGCTCACGATGGTTCCTGAGAAGAATAGGAATGTTTTCATTTCAGCAATTTATTATTTCTAAAAACTGAAAAGTTTCTTAACTTTTTAACTCTTCTATATACTGCTAGCAGACTCGGTCACGCGTTGCTGTGAATAAGGTTGATATACTCAATTTAGCCGACTGAGTACCTTACACCGTCATCTGTTAGAATGTTATGGAGCTAATTCTTTGTAAGATATTAAACAAATAATTTGCAATAAAATAATATTGCGACTATAAATTGAGATGTAAGCTATCCTATCTTTCAAGTTGGATCAAACTGGACACGGTGAGCAAAATTTGATTAAAATTGGTTAAATAGTTTAGGAGTCTATTGTGGACAAACACCGTGACACGTAATTGATATATATTAGGATTTTAGCTGTAATAAATATATAGCAATCATTGATCGTGACTAATAATATTAATATTGCCATAACAATAATAATATTGCCATCCAAAGGACAGCTTCCTAGAATTGTTGCTGCTGGTGTTGAAAGTTGTGTAGGATTTTAATATTTTCTAAGAATAACAACATATTGTAAGTTTAAACTTTTTTGTTGAATAATTTTTGTTCAGCGTTGAAAATTCATGTTACTTGTATTACTTATCATTTTTATTCTATGTTCTAAGTACCTATAACAATAAAAATAATTATGAGTAAGATGTAAGTAATGATTTTCAATTAATATGTGTGAACTGTACCTAAAAAATATATTTTGTCATAGTTTTGTAACGAACCAAGATTGAGAATCATTGTGAGTACACCCGCAGTGAGCTGAGTTCCAATCTCAGATAGATAGTGACGAAATCCAGACAGGTATTTCAGTGACTTCGGGCCTGGTACACTGTCAAACGACAAAACGACAGGCTCTTTTTTACTCAGTACCATTGGTACCACTCTTGAGGTAGGAAACATATCTGAGATGACATTCTGATTCTGATCTTTTCTATTCAACAACTCGGGGCCCGACGGTGTCGTCGTATCAGACTCATTTAAAGAACCAAAATCTAACGGCTTCGCAGTTTGCATTTGGAATCTTTCCCAAGACATAAATCGACTGCATTTTCCGAAACTTTTTTTCACATGTGGTAAATATCTTAATTGGCTACACATTATTTTCTAAATACACAGAGCACCTGAACAATTTTTCGTATAAGTTGCAAGACGCAAAGTTTGACAATATTTTAGAATTTGAAACAAGCGAATACGGAATTATTTAACTAATCTGCCAGTATCTAATTTCAATTTATCGTCGAGATACAATACCTCATTATATTTATTTTACTTAAATTGTAAAAAGTCAATACGTAATAAATTTAATATTTTTTATATAATTCTTTAAAAAAATGGGTCCCAATTATAATGATAACAATTACCACAATAACAATTTAGATATTTTGTTATAACCTATTGAACAGAAACAATTTTCTCTTTGCTAATGCATGATTTGTTTTAATTATTTACATTATTTCTTATGTTCGTTGTCATCGTCGTAGTTAGAAAAAACAAACAGCTGACAATCGAGGAGACAACATACTCGTAATATAACAAAGTGGTAGGATAATCAACTACTTATTATTAAGTCATACATCATTAGTTAGTACAATGCCACCTTGGTATAATATTTTAGCCCCCATGTTACGGTTGTTATTAATATTTGTTTGTAGCTTAAAATTGCTAAAATTACAGTGTTGTATTGCATGCCATTTAAAATTATAATATATTCTGTTATCAATGATTACGCTTTATAAGTAATCTGCGTATTTATTAAAGAGTAATAAACGGTTAGTGACAGTGACAAATATGAATAAGCTTTAAAAAAGCGGGCAACATTGCATGTAAATGTCAGATTTACGCATTAAAAAAATTAACAGTAAGATTTTCTTCACAAAATTTACAAGTTTGGCAAGGAACGACAGGGCGAGACAGCTCAGACAGCGACTTCGACTAATTTAGTAGATGGCGGGAGTGATCTCGTGTGATATAACTGTGTTAGATTAGGTTTTAAATTTTAGTGTACATTTAAAAATAGTTATAAAAATGACTAGGTAATGCTACTTTAGCGTTCAACAGTTGCATGCTCGCAGTACCTTTCATTACAACATAATGTCCGAAGCATTACGCTAGGTACGTCTGCTCGGATTTATTCGACAATAAAAGAGAATTTTAATATTCCAGAGCTAAAATAGAACTCGGCGATGTGACACCGCATAATATAAAACAGTTGAAGAAGTTGAACACGTTTGTGTTTCCTGTTTCGTACAATGACAAATTCTACAAGGATGTGTTGGAAGCTGGTGAATTGGCGAAACTCGCGTATTACAACGATATTGTCGTGGGAGCAGTCTGCTGTAGGATAGACACATCGGAGAATTCTAGGAGACTGTATATAATGACTCTGGGGTGCCTTTATCCTTACAGGCGACTGGGTATAGGCACCCTAATGGTTGAACATGTGCTCAAGTATGTTGAACAGGACGGAAATTTCGACAGCATTTTTTTGTAAGTGCAAATAGATAAAAATAATCATTTACTTTGTGTGATTTTTTCTTATTTTATATAATTTCCAGCCATCACTTGAGAACTATTTGATACATAACCTTCAAAAATACATCTCATTAGACTGGATCTAAAGAGTTCTATTGCTTTTAAACCAGTTATTATAAAAAATATCCTTTTTTCACTTGCTGTATTAATAATAAAAGATATAATTATAATGTTCATTAATTCAGCTTATAATGTTTGTTACATTTACTAAACCAACAGTAATATCATATTTTCTTTGTATTGAAACTATATTTCATCCAAACTAAATTAGGAGAGATGTAAACAAACCATTAAAATTATTTTGTAGAGATTTTCATCAAGTGGTATATATATCTACAATTCATATCAGCAACATAAACTAAAGCTTGTTAGTTCTTAACTATATCATATTAATAATCAGTACTAACTGCAAAAAAACATTGGACTAAAGTATGGAGATGGAACTTGATTGTTTATTTGATAGTGGCAAACTTTTCTAATTAAAGCCAACAAGGCCCAGTTTATCAGAGATAACATCTCAAGGACATGTTGAAGCTTGTATTTACACCTTAACATGCATCTACTTCATATGTTGCGAAGGATTGCCAATAGGACCAATTAGCATTCTTCATCTATATCTTTATTCAATTCATCATAGATCTAAAGCACTTGTAATTAAATAAAAACTTTTCATATCCTTATATTAGATTTCCCTGCATTGTTGGAGACTTGGATGGTAGAAACAACAGTCATGGCTAATTAAAAATAATTATTATCTATATTTATTGTAATATTGCGAAAATGTGTTTGTTTGTGCTTCTTTCACATAAAAGTGAAGAGACGGATCAATGTGATATTTTTTAATGGAGAGAATCTTTATCCCCGACAAACATCTCACTTTCATGGGAATTATTTCAATTAAATAAGCACTATAGATGACATTATGACATATTAACAGGATGACATTGAAAATAAAAAAGAAAATTTTGATATTTATTAACACAAAGGAAAATACATGCTGAAGTGAAGCAAGGGTGGGTCAATTGTAAGTTATATAAATATCTGTCATGGCGTAGAATCAACATCAGGCAACTTGCTTTGCAGGCTAGATCGCTGCATTATTTACTAAGGGAATATGGAATATTAATAAAAAATTACATAGTGATTCAATCCATAAATTATGAATTCTTACACTTGTAGTTGATAAATAATTCAGTACAGTTATCATTTTGTTATTTATATTATTTGTTGTTTTTACCTATATGAATGGACATTTAAGTCAAAATCTGTAGTGTTATAATAATATTAGACTGTCATCAAATGAAAAGTATTAATGAATTGATATCTATAATAAAAAAAGATATTTATGCCCCATAATGTATTCAGACATTAGGGATAAGAATAATTTTTAATAAAGTAATAAGTTCTTATGTTCAAAATTTCAGGCATGTTCAAGTAAATAATGAAGGCGCAATAGATTTTTACAAGAAATTTGGCTTTGAAATTGTTGAAACGAAAGAGCATTACTATAAGAGAATCGAACCAGCAGATGCTCATGTATTACAGAAGACGATCAGAACACCACAACCGACCGCACCCTTAGTCAATGGAACAGTTCCACATGCGAAAACGAATGGACATGATTGAAAATATAATCTCCAATTGATGTACTCATACGGTCTCAAATCAGGTGTAAAATAAACAGGTGATGATAATATGAATAATAGTCACGTAATTCTGATTTACAGGAGTGTATAATTAAGCTATATTGTTTTTTGAAATGTAATGTATATGGTAATTAGAATTGGAAGAAATTTATTGCATTAATTATTTCTTAACCATTAAATACATGTAGTACATACAGAAAAGATGGAAGAGTTGCAATTAACATAATATTATTTAAATAAATTATAAAGTGGCAGTGGTAAAACATTAAATACTTGTATACATACACCACCATACATACCACTGCTCATTTATATGCCTAATATATTATAGCAGTACCTCTGTTATCCAAATCCACATAAAATATTTTGTTTTTCAAATTTTTTTATATAATACAAGTGTTCAAATGGAATATGATCAAAATCAATGTAAAATTAGTTTCCTTTGATAATTAAATTTCATAAAACTGCTGAAACTGATCTAATCTAATTAATTGCTAAGTGAGACTTGAATGTTTTAGTTCTGGATTATCCTTATGATTTAAAAATGGTTTCACTAACCTTACCTATTATCATGAATATTACATTTCAATGTATCGGACATGATAAACAGTGGGTTGTGGTTGTAGAGACATTGAGGCCATAATGTTAGTATTACGGCAGACACTATAACATCCAACTTATATGTTGGAAACAATGTTGTACAGATAATTCGAAACAAAATAACATAATTGATAACTTAACTGAAAAGTTAGAGGGCTGTCGGCTTAAAATTCGAAAGAATATCGGATTTGTATACACTTTGTAGAGTAATTCGATTGACACCTAATTAATTTATCTTGGAAATAAGTAATGCATTTATATTCCATATTTTTTCGTTGATTGTTTATATTATAGAGAAAAACTGGCAGCCCTATATATGCATTTTCAGTGGTGTTTAGTATAACTGTCATATTATGCTGGAAATAGTAGACTTCATATATACAATTTTAAATTAGATTTCATTATGTAAAATCCTCATGGTTTAAAAATATATACTGTAAAATATTATTAGCTGTAGTCATTATTTTAACTGTTCTCGATGGCAAACAAAATTTTTTGTCCATTTTTTACTGTATTTGTATAATAATAGTGTAAGTTTATAAAATAAGTATTGTTTTGATTTTGCTATGAAAACATTTTGTGTGGGTTGAAAATGACCTGAAGTTTGTCACCTCGCAATTAATCGATATTTAGTTGTTTTTGTTAAAAATAGTCTATGTGAAATTGTGAGAGTTTCATTTCAAATAGTACACAACAGAATTGTTTTGAACAGTGTCTTTTTTCATATTTAAGATTGATATTGGAGAGATCAGTAAGAGCCTTTACACACTGCGTCTTTCAGCAGCGATGCTGTCGCGATCCAGCATCGATGCAGTCGCAAATTTTTCACCTTTACATACTTGCGCTACTTTTAGCTTCGATACAGTCGCGATACAGAAGCTGACCAATCATTTGGCTGGCATTGATGGGTCTAATTGAAACTCTTTTAATCACGCTCTTTGTATTATTATTCTAAAAAAAAGTAAACGCAAACCGAGGAAGTATTGAGTCTTCCCATTTACAAGTGAACGATCAACATGTGGCCGTTAACTGTATGGATGTCAACGTGCGACAGTATCGATGCTGAAGTCATAGTGTGTAAAGGACGTAAGTGTATTTTAGACTAGTAATAACTTTCATACTATACTCCGATACTACACAGTGGAAATACATGAGATATAATAATAATATTATACTGTGTTCCTATTTTGTTTTAAATGTAGTTAGTGAAACACTTAATGATGAATTGATGTATATAGTTTTAATCTTATATCACAAACTCCAATAATTAAATGAAATATTTTTCATGTTCCCTATTTGTTTAATATATGTATTTAGTTATAAATTAAATTACATTTAACTGCACTTTCACTGTGTGTATTGGTCATAAGATATCTTTTCACTACAAGAGTGTTACCAAAAAGTCAATTTATCCATTGTCAAGAGTACAGATAAGTAAAATTTGTAAAATATTGTCATTCACATCAACTAGTGTTAGTACAATAAACATAATTAACATAATAATATTGTTTTTGTAACCCGATTACTTAATAATTATTAAGCAGAGTGTTAGGTACAGAAATGCATATTTATATCTCTTGTCTCTTCTATTTGCTAGTAGGATGTTTTTAACGTGATTTATGATTTTGCAAATTGAATTGATCCAAAATGCTTCAAGAAACTATCTTTTATTTATTTGAAATAAATTCTACTCGTACCTACTATATAAGGTTTATTAAAAATGTTCAAGACTGAAGTTTTCATTACAAACGTTACCAAAAATAATAAAATTATTACATCGACACGAATTAATGGCAGGTAGGTTAGATGTGTCGAATTGATAAAAAGTAATTTTTAGACCTAAAAAATGTCGTTACCTATGTAAAAATTATTTTGGACCTCTTCTGGCCGTATTAGGGTGGCCTAGAATACAGACAATCGCGCATGTCGCCTGACCAGGGTGTCGTAAGAGGCGACAGAAGCCGGCCCGCTTTCTAATAGGGCTTCACGTTAGGATTATATTATCAATAATATTATGAAGTAATCAATATTATTATTTAGTCATTAATGTTATTATTTAGTCATCAATATTATTATTTAGTCATCAATATTATTATTTAGCCATCAATATTATTATTTAGTTATTAATATTATTATTAAGTCATCAATATTATTATCAAGTCATTATTACGCGTAATATTATCTTTCCGTGAAATCTGCCTTACTAGATACCATCGACTAGTTATCAGTGGCGCCCTTGGTTATCCTCATGTCCATGGGAGACGGTGAACACTCACCATTATATTGATACTCTGCAGGCTAGTTACATTAAAAAAATAGCAGAATATATTAAGTACCTGTAGTTTTTTATCTGGTCATGTTATAATTGAAACAATTTTGCATAATTATATACTTTGCTTTATTCTATAAAAATATTATTTAACGGTTTACCTATATACATTCTCATAAATAACACAAAACAACAACAAACACATAATAATATTATTTTTTATTTATTCAAGCATTGTAGAATATCGTGACGCTTTTATAAAGCATTAATTCTCTATCACAGACATACTATCATATCGCATATTTCAAATGTGTGAAAGAAAACTCAACCCTTTTAAAATCAACTTTGTTACATAACATTTTTGATTTAATTTTTGTACAACATTATTTAACAGAAATTTCAATAAAAACACAAAATTTATAAACAAAATGTAGAGAATGCATCAGGCACTTATATTTAAACTTTTAAAGACCAAATTGTACTTTATTACAAATAATTATTTACAAGTCAATTTTTACAACAAATCGTGCATTCTCATAGAAGTAATTTATCAAAAATATACAACAATATAGGATTGAGCATTTCACACTTTTTTAAATCCTTTTCTCAGTTTATAATTACAGTTGATTCATAGCGCATAAATTAAAACAAACAATTTCATTACATGAAATTATACAATCAAGTAATTATTGTTATAACAATGATTATGCAATAAACAATCCAAATTTGAATACAAACACCGGAAAGTCAATTTTTCTTCAATTAAAAAATATGCTTACGTTAATAACAAATAAATTAATAACTTTAAAATAATACGCAGAATAACAATTTCATATTGTACACAGCGCTAAAAATTTACTGGTATACATTTAATTATAATTAAACAATATTAAAAGTATAAAAATGCAATAAATGCAATATTTACACCGTGTGTTAAAACATGAAATATGTCGTAATATGAAACATATCACCAATCTGCACTGGAGCAGCGTGGTTGAGTATGCTCTAGACCTCAAAGATGAGGAAAGACGCACTGTAATGGGCCATTTTGGTCGATGCCATGTAAAGTTACTCAACGTAGGTTAATTAGCGTAAAAGTAATGAAACCAGTACAAGGATTAGGGCATGAAATAAAATAAAGATAAAAAAGTCCATTCAATAGGGATTTAAAAACACAACATGGACGATACTTCTATATTTTCCTCTTCTGAAAATATGACTATAGAAATTTCTATCTCACGATTTGAATCCGTTTTAAATATATCCATTATTAAAAACGGTTTTTATAATGCAAGTTACATATAAATATACGCGAGTTTACATTGCGAAGATTATTATCTTAAGTACATAAAGTCTCTAAAAATTCTGTAGCTCTCAATTATATTTCACATTAACTTTCTTAGGTGACAATACTATATTGAACAGTATTACAAACTACTAAAACTTTCGATAGTATTACAAGTTTTCGAGTTCAACTATCAATACATTATCTATCGATAGTTAGGCATCATAAGTCTGAAGTCCATTCTGATAATGGAGGCACAGCGAAATTCATACTATTCTTATTTCAAATACAAACAAATGGTTTTTAAGTAGGTTCAAATTAAATAATTATACCTACAAGATTATATCGTATAGTTGTGTACAATAGCAATTACAAAATCAGATACTGTAAGCTGAATTACATTAACTAAATATCAAAGCATATGTTTTATTTTAAATAGATTCGTATTACGTCGATTATGTGAAATATATAAATGAAGCATTTTTAATTACGAGGTTCACGTAACATTCCTAATCCTAAAATAGTATATATCTACGTTTTTGGCGCACGTTATCCTAATACTTCACTACGCAGTGTCGCGCAAAATTTAATGTTAGTGAAAAATGGTCCTAATTGCAAAGTAACAAGGTGCGATTACGCTACATCTAGAGCATTTACATGTCGCTAAGGGATACGTATATGCGCATTACTCTTTATATCTTCGAATTCAATTGTTCCACCAATAAATTAAATTTATTATAAGGAGAAAGTTAAACATACAAGACCAAAGTGTATCAGAAACAGTCTATTTGTACTAAAAACACATACTGTTGAAAAAAAAGCGGAATCGTTGCAATGTAATGTAACCCACAAAATGTTGTGGGTCACACAATTTCGCGATTCAATTTTATAACAATCAAGTAAATTTTATGCCAATATAATGAAACGAGACAAGTTTTGGTACTAACTAAAATATATGTATGTATAAAATACTAGCGAATCCATTAAAAGTTATTTTGCAGCAAAAAAGAAAATAGTTTCTGTGGAATCTAAACAATTCTTGAATCCACTTAAACACACAAGAAAATTCATCGCAAACGGTCCAACAGTTTAGGAGGAGTTCAGTGGCATACAAACGAACAGAATTATTACACCTACATATATGTATATAAAGACATATAATTCTATCCTGTGATTTATTCCTCTGTGCATATACCTCTTATTACTTACGAAGTTGTACAAAAATAAATAATAGCTCGCTAGTAAATTACAACAACTACTTAAGACTCTTTGTGATTCCATAAAATAGACATGGTTTTTGAACAAACATAATTATGCGAACAAAAATGAAAGTTGATTGAGAGATCTTTCCAACAGTCAACACTAAGGCGCTGCACAAACGTGGACACTTTCTGTGACACAGCACACCATCACAGTTGTTAATGTTGCTCATGTCTTCAACTGACGACTTAAAGTTTCCAGTTACCGACACCAAACACTTTCTGATCGTCATTAGTAGTCTTAAGTAACTGGACACATATGCGCAGGGAGTTCAAAGATTTCATACTGGTTCTATATAATTCAAATATTTATCGGTAGTGTAACTGACACTAGACACAAAAGT
>DWJN01005377.1:0-11541 GCA_018248895.1 Carystus phorcus
GCTTAAAGTATAGTATGAAAGATAAACCTATACTTGATAATCTTGGTTTAGACCTTATTTTGTAATAAGGCGGTAAGTGTCTATGACATAACGTAATGAAAATTTATTTCCATGAAGAGGATAAATAGAACAAATAGACTTTGTCTGACATAGATTTGGATATTATTTTTAAAGATGTTTCAAGCTAAAACCGCTATGTTCGAACATATCGCAGTCGCAGTGTCAAAGTTATCTAACACGTATTTCTTTACGCTCAGTACCTTGGTACAAATAAAGGCACAATAGCACAGCCATAAATAGGAAATCGCCGCTCCACTGGCTCGAATAATTCACTAAGAACCCCAGTTTCGCATGAAAATCGCAATTCTGTATGCAAATTGGACCTACAGCGGGAACATAACAAAATTATTTTTTCATTTACACATGAGCGCTGAGCATCCGGCATACCCTGCTGCGAAACTTAAAATGGCGGTTCGGTGTATAATGTCTGGAGTATGACCTACTTCTTTTGATCTTTGACACTTGCATCTAAGTGCAAGATATGTTGTGATAATATTTTCTTATTACTGCCTTATTAATATTTCCACACATTTCCCTGAGGTCAAATATAAAGTGAAAATGTTATGCTCTAAACAATTTTAAATTTATCTCTAAGAATTTAAAAGTCTACCTCTAATAACAAAAACCTTCAGCTCTTCAACGCCTACCTTTAGTAGTCGGTACCGTTTGCTATCGTTAGATAGATTACATTAAACTCGGTAAGATATGTTGGAGGCCTTTGTCCGGTACGAAAACTATTGACATTAAAGTTAACCACTTATCTCTTCACCGATCACGACAAGCGTGATGAAGTATCCTCTAGGTCTTGTCAATATATGTATGTAAGAGCCACGTGCCTTGTGAAACTATCGAATCCAGTTCATATACTATTGATGGGTAATCCTTTGGCCAACCGTTTTTCCTATTAATACCCCACGCTAGGATTTTTTATGTCGCGGGAACCATGAAAAACACAACACAAGAACACACACCCAGACTGAGAACAGAAATTTAAACTCATCATTCAAATTTCGTAGACTATAAAAGAAGGAATATTAAATGGGTATAGCTTAGTTTATTTACATCTTGATCATATGCTAATTTATTACAATAACTACAATGACTTGACATGAAATATTAAGTAGAGTAACGATTAAATTTACGTGCTTTCTTGACCTTTGATTGATCTTCACCGATTGCACAACACGTTTAGCCAAACAGGCGCTACTAATTATTCACCATACGTAATTTGTATGTAAATTTACATAAAAACAGCATGTTACTAATTTGGACACACAAATTACAACCAGGAAGATAACAAACAATTGACGCTGTAGAATTATCACGACGACGTATATAAATATTCAACACGTGTTACTAAAGCTGATTGTAAGCTATCTTGATTATATAATCAAAAGATTAGCTAATTAATCTTAATCTTTAATCTGTTCAGATCTACATGTTTACAACCTTTATTTACACTTAAGTTAAATTTAGTTGTATACAATTACTAGTGAAATTAAAAATAATTTATGTTTTTTTTTTAAATGCCTGTCTGCATGCATGGGTCTATCCTCATCGCTGAGGAGGTCTTGAGCATACTTCGCCACGCTTGTTCCAGTGCGGATTTGTGGAGAGGTTGGTGGACAACCCAAGTAGTCAGAAGTTTTTAAGCCGCCCGACTAGACTAGATCTACTTGTATATGTATATTCAACAGCACTTCAATAAACGAAATCAAAACGATTATGTTCCTGACTGACTGACATTTCTTTAAATGTGATTTTTTGAATATGCATAGAAACGCCAGATACATTAAGGTATCGACTTGCTACAACGATAGCATAGGTATGTAAATATACTTTTATCCAAAAAACTTACATTTCAAACAATATCAAATGAACGTACCAAACATACGAAACTTAATAAAAACATATTATTAACAAGGAAGATCAAAAATGCGAGGAAGATATCATAATATCTAAATTAATACATACGTACATACTTATAATTAGAAATCGTGTCGAAACCGGAACCGCATATTATCCATCCTGTTAGCAAACATCAGAATAAATAATTATAAACAACGCTAATTTCAACATGTTTGGTAGCGTTATAATTAGTCAGAATAATAATATGACCGAAATGCCACATTACTGTCAATATAATGTCCACTAAACGCAATAATGATAACGCCGACAACTTGTTGGACATTTGATACTCGCTTTTGATTGTGGTACAAAAATTAAAATGTTGTTACTTTAATATCGAACCAGTTAAATTAAAAGTACAGTTATTATCTTTATTAAAATTTTTATCTGTCGCCTTCACTGTTTATATCTCATTATGTCGTCATTTTAAATACGTTCAATTAACTTAATTTTCACCGAGACACTTTTTAATTGTTGTAATGATCCACTAAATAAGAAATTGAGATTTTTGTGATACGTTATTAACATCTTGGATTTTTAATATGTGTAAACAAGTATTCAGTTTAATTGTTGAAGTCGAATCTACTACAATTAGTATATGTTCCTATTTAAGAAGTTATTCATCGGCGTTCCGCCTGCCTATGGTGTTCAGACAAAAGTTAATAGAGGTTGCGTTGCTAAGCATATTAAAAAAAAATAAAGAAAACGTTAGCATATATACAACAACACACAACAACACCCCTACACAAGCAGGACATAGTGATAATTATAATGTTATGTATCTATATCCCTACCTACTGTCCATAATAAAAGATTTGATTTGATACTAATCCTAATATATATAAATTACGGTCACGGTGTTTGTCCGCGATGGACTCCTAAACTACTTGACCGATTTTAATCAAATTTTGCACACCGTGTGAAGTTTGATCCAACTTGAAAGATATGATAGCTTACATCTCAAATTTATAGTCGCAATAATATTGCAAATTATTTGTTTAAGATCTCACAAAGCATTAGTTCCATAAGATTCTAACAGACGGCGGTGTAAGGTAAGTAGTCTGCTAAATTGAGTATGTAAACCTTAGTTACAGCAACGCGTGACTGGGTCTGCTAGTAAGCTATACAAATATATAACTCACCAAGTTCGAAATTAAATCATTACAACGCTACAGTCCATTACTTAAGCCGGCTACGTCCAAGCGGTTAGACGTTGGCCGTCAAATACTGCCGATACCCGTCCTTCACGCTTCAACAGCACCGACGCTACGACTTACAGAATAGAAACCAACGCTTATTAATACGTTATAAATATAATGAACAAATACAATGGATTTATTTATACATATGGAAAATTTATTTCACGGTTTCTAGTAGTGTACCTAGTCATATGCGTAACTAATACGCTAATACAATATGCCTATTACTTTTTGTTTAACGGATTAAAAGAACAGGTTTGTGGAGTCAATTCTAGGCTCCCTCAGTGATCACTAGAGACCCTATAGTCGGCCGTTAAGTGGTTGAAACGAGATAAATTAAATATATAGATACCCATATATATTTATGAAATCGCTCAGGCTATTTATTTTTATCATATACCTACATAAAAAATGCAAAGTTTACTTTATTTCTTTATTAAGAGCGTAATTATTTTCACATTTAAAAATTGTATTTCGGGATATGGGCTTCACGAGTTATCCTAATTACGGACTTTACAAAATATAAATACACATATTTTCAAATAAAAGAATATATGTTACATGATGATAAGTTGTCTTCATCATCCATCCGTCCAACACCAAATCATCACTAACGCGTTGCCAGCCTAAAAAGAAGAGAGAAGAATAAAATGTAACTATTCCTAAAATTACTCAAGTAAGAACGTACAAGAAGCTAAATTTAATACATCATTTTGGTTACAAATCCATTTCTAAGGAAAATAAAACATTCTACAATGATGAAGTAACCTTTTGATAAAATAAATTACGGTCAAACTTCAACCGCAGAGACGGGTCTCTAGAATACTTAGGTATAGGTATATTAAGCGAACCTTACATCTGTCTTTATTGTTTTGGTAACCGAATTACGGCGCATTATAATACACTATACTACTATTTACTTCGTTTTATTAGGTCATTTAAGTGAAACAAAGATTTAATTCATTCATTCAGTCATTCATTCATTCGTAAATTCATTCTCCCATTCATTCAGTCGTTCATTCATTTATACACTGACCAGATCTGATATTAGGCTATCATATACACTGTCATAGAAAAATCTGTCTTCAAATACTACGTAACTCGTATTAAGTTCGATTTATATAAAGAATTAGATTTGAAAATCGAATATCTAGGCAACAATCGCGTGATACAGAGTAATAAGTGACGCCTTTTTATGCTTTTTTAATATTGTAAGAATTTTTATGCTCGGAATACACATTTCTCGAATGCCGTCGATATAGCATGCGGGAATGGGAAAATTATGACGGTGGTATATACCAAAGTGAACTCATTTCCGTCGTTTAAATATTATTCTTAATAAACATAAACAGGAATAATAATAATAAATAACGCCACACACTCATAGCCCCACTAAGTTTCCCTGTATCGTGGGTGCCATGGACAACACAGAAAGACAACACAGACCCAGACCGAGAACAAAATTTAAACTCATCATTCAAATTTCGGCCTCGCTAGGAATTGAACCCAGGACCTTTCGAATGACGGTCCGGCGTGGTAACTATTGCGCCACATACGTCGTCAATTAAATGTTTGTTTGTTTATTTATTTGTCCTTTACGGACTCTGAAATGGTAAGAAATAGAGCACTGATGTCTGAAGTAACTTTGTTTAAATACCTATGAAAAAGGTTTCGGTACCAAAGTTATATATCGGACACAAAATGTTGATTTTTTTATGATTGACCAAACTATATCTACTTGAATAAACAGAATCTAAACGATGTGTTCTTTTATACGTAGAATTTTCTTTAAATTTGATTTGGAATATGCTTAGCAACGCGCGCCGGTACACTTACTACTAAATAAATAGACAAAAACAAAAAAAATGGCACATTAGTTCAATTTATGATATTGCTGATATCTATGGGTGACGGTGACCACTTTGTGTCATGTGGCTCGACTGTTCGTTAGTGGGTTATTAGGTACCTAACAGAAGCTTTTGGAGGTCTCCGGTTGTGTTCCGATGGAGATCCCGGAGTCCTCCATATAGCGCTAAGGAAGGCCACCGGGGGGGTTTTAGTGCGGTAAAAATCACACATAGCCCCGTGTCGCTCCCACGGCACCGGGTACCTTTTGAAGGTTTCCCCCTCGACAACAAAAAAAAAAGGTACCTAACAAAAAAAACATTAGTTACCTACAGACTTTATTGCATACCCACTTGATTCACTAGTAATTAGTAAATTCAGTATTAATTTTGAATACGTAATATATTGCCTACAATTTATTCAGCAATAATTACCAACTACCACTATTATAATTACTGCTGAATTCGTCATGATTGAATCGATCGTCATTTCACATTTCGTTCTTTCGTACGGAAAGGTAATGAAACATTTATAGCTAACATTTGACTATAAAAAAACCTTTTTTGGAAAACAGTAACATAAACGACTATTAGGAGTCGTAGTATGTAGTTCTTATTTCCTCTTATGGTCAAGTATTGAACAGTAAAGTTGGCAAATAAGTTTTACAGGTCACTGTTTTCCGAAATTTGATGTACTCGCAAAAAATGTATAGATTTTTATTTATAACTAAACTATTTTTATAACCCTAAAATGGTTATATTGTGTCAACCTTAAGCGCTAGACATATGCTATCGCGGACTTTTATTTAGATCTTTTATAGGGGAACAATTTTGTAATACATGATTTTTGAGTATCTTTCACCGTTTACGCAGCGCACGCCAGGAAAGCTTCAAATTTAGCCGTTTTCGCAATATTTTTTATTGCTGCTCCTCTCCTATTCATCTTAGCGTGTTGTTCTATAGCCTATAGCCTTTCCCTATAAATGGACTATCTTACATTAAAAGAAATTTTAAATCGGTCCAGTAGCTCCTGAGATTAGCCCGTTCAAACAATCAAATAAACAAACTCTTCAGCTTTATATATTAGTATAGATAGGTTTCCATTTTTATTGTCGCCATTAACTCAGCCCTAAATTTCTAGCGGTGGACATTTCACAGCACGAAAGCTGCCCCGCAAGTACTAAGTACATAAATAAGAGTGGACCGGTATAATCGAGTACAATTCGGTCTACGATTTCAATGTGTGTGATCCAGGAAGCGAAAGGTCTTTGGCTCCCTGCGGTATGCGCTGCGTGGGCGCTGGCTCCCATGCGCGGTCCATTGATTTAACGAATACAATCTTATCTCCAATAAGTGTATTACCCTCTTCATCAATGTTTTTGGAAACGCTTCATTTCGGCTACTTGGCTACAAATTAGTACGAGTTGTGTTATCAGTATTGATAACGATGGAAATTATGAGCTGGTTTTGCTAGATAACTGTAGTTTTACATGTTAATTTGATAGTATTCGCTTTTTTGATGTTGATATGTTCAAACTTTCAATAATATTGACTTCTTTACCCCCTCGCTACGTGATTTTACGCTATATGATGGATCTATGGATTGGAATCGACTCCTTATTCAGGCTTGAACTCTCGACCAATATCTTATCCCAGTTTAAGGTCTATTTAGGTTAATACTCGTGATGCTAAACGTTTAAACGTAAAGGCTGATTTCTGTCGCTGACCTCAATACATTTCTTACTGAAAGCCACGATTTTTTGAATCAATTTGTTTCTGCACTGTAACTATAAAGTTCCTAAGAAAACCGTAGCTTAATACATTGTTGATAAAGGAAGTATTCATAAATTTTCAGTGTCCTTATTAAACGAAACAACTATCTACATATTTTTATACAGTAACACACAAAGACAGATAAAGGGAGAGAAAGAGAGAGAGAGAGAGAGAGAGAGACACACACACACACATGCGAACACACTGTCGTTTTCTTTATGTTCCTCTTATATATCTTTGTATATATGTATTATGTATGGCGAGTGGCGAGGATGTTGAGTAGCCTCCCAGTACCTAATACGGTTTCCACCTCGTACAGGGGAACTGGCTACGATCGTTCACAGCAATACTTTATATAAAAACCATTTCTTCATTTCCATATCAGCGATATGACCACAAATATACACGTCAGGTTATGTAACCGAGTTGTCATTGAGTGTTGACCGGAAAAATTCAACACAATACTGCAATTTTATTTACGTTGACTATGTACTCGCGCGGCACGTGCAAACACGCTATATGCCTAGGTTCGACAGCTCGGTGAAGTGAAATCCGTATTAACAACCACGCCGCAAACTGCTCGCATGATTAACCCTTCAGTGCCTTGGCGCAGGGCTAAGACTGTGGTCAAGAACACTTATTATACGGTTTTTAAGAAGATATATTATCTAAATATCCTATCACACCTTGAAACTAATGGTTATAAGTATTTTGTATTATATTAACGGTTTTGATAGACATTAACCAGTAATGTACTCTAATCTTTTACGATTGAATAAAGTCATTTTCTCGTTCATAACAATTTCATTTTGTATCGTAGAATTTATGCATACTATACTGCTAAGTACGTAAGTGGTACGTACGTGACTATTATAGGTAACAATAATATCACTGAACGCAACGATAACACTATCAACAAGCCTTATCACTGAGTTTTAACTGTTTAGTAATAGATGGCGCTGCTAGTACATGTGTTTAGTCGCAAAAATAATTTAGCACCAATTCACGGATTCACAACGACTTTAATATTTAAATCTTATAGATAATACATTTCAAGCTAATACTTTTAATTATGGCTTAAGTTATGTTCAAACATGGAGCTAATTTCAATGAACAATACAAACAATTTTTATAAAGTGACTCATAGATAACACTAAACAGTGCTTATCGTCTGGTAATAATACAAAATAGGATATTATCCTTCAGATCTCCTTAATCATTTATTAACATAAACATTCTTTAAGGCACGTCTATTATAAGACCTACATTTTCATGTTAAATACTTCTACCGAAACATCTTAGCATTACATCGTTACTCGATGTAATTATAGTTCTCTTATCTGTTCATAACTATAAAGTATTTTTTATTTTAATTTAATGACCTTAACAGCACTTCAGCCATCAATAATACAAACCTTAAACATATGTTTAAAAAGTAGACGTAGACGAAAAAGTAGAAGAATATGTATTACAAATACATTTATTAAAGAAAACAAAGTATTCAATAGTGTCAATATGAAATAACTCTTTAAAAAAGGAAATAAGTTCGAATTTTAAACGCATAAGTGTATCTCTAGTATTTGTTGGACAATTAAATAAATGCCTATACAACTTAGTGCGCAATTAAACAAATAACAGCTCAAGTTAATAGTTCCAATTAAGTGTTAATCAGTGAATTAAATGCTTATCAAACATCGGACATCAATTGGTTGGTCATAAAACATTAAATAAATAATGAATTTACTTAAGTCTGTAAGACCTTAAAGAGTAGCCATAAAAATGTCCAATAGTAAACTAAGTTACTTGTTTTAACAAAACCTATACTAATATAATAAAGTTGAAGAGTTTGTTTAAATACGCTAATCTCTAGAACAAGCTGTCAGATTTCAAAAGTATTCTTGTATATGATAACCACATTCATGAGGAAGGCTCTAGATTATTTAGAATTACGGTAAAATTCTTAGTTACAATTAAATATTGATATTGGTAAAGTAAGCTGGAAGAAAATACGCTATTTAACTGCCTTAACCGCATGCATTGTGGTACATATAAGTACCATATACAATCCCTACTAATGCCCAGCAGTACTCACGCAGGTGGTACCACTTTTTATCCGTTTAGCTGCTTTTCTTTCAAAAACGTTTCTCCTTGAATTTTACGAGCATAGTTTTGCAGAGCCAATTACCTCAGACATCTCTTTCTTTTGGCCGACAAAGCAAAGTTGCCTTTAGTATATATCCATAGGCGGTCACCACTTTCCGTACCTCGTCTACTCCTTTCGTAAATATATATTTAAAAAAGAACATAAAAAATAACAACATGGAAATAGCAACAAGCTAAAATCTAGTTCTGAGTACGCGTGAAGCTCATTGAATCCCAATATTGGATTTTAATGTTTCCATAAATTTGTTTAGCTCGGGACACTGGTTTGATTGCCGATAAAACCTCAGCCTCAACGACTGAAACATATTAAATGGCTATTAATATAATTTGCACGTTTTTTATTACCACCAAGTTTATGTCGCGAACAAGCAATAATCTTCTGAAATCGTGCAACGTGCTTCGTGTTTCATTCAAACGGCACTTTAAAACGGTAATGTCTTAATTTTCGGATGAGGATGTTAAACGATAGTTTGGACTCTTAGCTTTATAAAACTGCGTGTATATAACTACGTGAGCCGGCATACGTCGTTTTGCCATATAAATTATTAAAAAATGGTTGTTGTGCCTCAATCGACATAGATAGGTATAGTGTGTTGCGGACTTTTTTGTAGATATTTAAATGATCTACAATTAATTAGAACATCTTATGGTTCTATCTTTTATAGTTTAGGCAGCGTACGCAAAATAAGTAACTTTTTTGGTTGATTTTTTACACCTTATGTCCGAAAAGCCCAAATATCTTACGGAACCCTATTTTTTCCAAAATATAGCCTTTGTTACTCGAGGATAATGTAGCGTTCGAATGGTGAAAGATTTTTTAAAATCAGTCCAGTAGTTTTTGAGCCTATTCAAACAAATAAACATACAAACAAAGCTTTCCTCTTTATTATTAGTGTAGATAAGACTATACAAGCAATACCTATTAGTTTCGTTGGAGCGTTCGTTTCCCGCACTGAGACGATGTAGTCTGTTTTTACTAATTTGTTGAATGGTGAACTTTATTACAAAATAACTTCTGCCCGCGGCTTCGCTCGCGTTAATAGACTTTCATCCCTTATTTTATGCTCTTGGGGGTAGAATTGATCAAAATCCATTCTTAACGGATGCCTACGTCATAACATCTACCTGCATGCTAAATTTCAGCCCGATCCGACCAGTGGTTTAGGCTGTGCGCTGATAGATCACTATGTCAGTCAGTCAGTCAGTCACCTTTGAGCTATATATATTTAGAAATATATGCTCTTTTATAGACGCTGATTTCTTCATTTTAAATGTCAACTAAGTAATATGGACTACGACATAATAATAATTTTCATTAAGACTCAGAAAAATCGCGGTAACTATAAAATAATTATATCGAAGTTAATGCGTCATATCATTGAGATCGTACTAAGAGCTTTATCAGACATTCTACGAAATGTAGCTATAATATTTCGCTCATTCCGAAGCCATTTAGATGACGTAAACTCTCCAGTTTTCCAAGAAATTTTATAGGCTGCGGAAAGACGTGGAAAATAGCTCGGTAACTTACAGCAATATTCAAACCTAGTCTCTTATTAACAACATGTTTTAATTTGTACTACTTTTGTGAACTATTTTTGTAAAGATTCAAACCTTTATCACTGAAATGTTTTTATGTTAAAAGCATATAAATATTCGCAATCTACCACCCTGTTTATCATTGTATGAAACTAGATAGGGCAAAGGTAACAATAATTATATTTACCAATTTACTAGTGATTATCAATATTATTACGGATTATTCTGCATAAGATACCCGCTAGACTATTCATCGTGTTTCGGCTGAGATATGAACCAGGGCTCTTTTATTTACCATCTTATTTGTGTGATGTTTTGGCGCTGTTAATGTCCATAGGCGACGGTAACCACTTACCAATACTTGCTTAGTTACGTAAAATACTTATACTGGCTTTATAAATCTATATCTAAACTAATAACAAAAGCTGAAAAGTTTGTTTGTTTGCTTGATTGATAGTTTGGACGCGCTAATCTCAGGAACTACTGAACCGATTTGAAAAATTATTCTAGTGTAACATAGTCCATTCATATTGGAAGGCTATATAACATCACGCTAAGATAAAAAGGAGCGGAGCAGCAATAAAAATTATTGCGAAAACGGCAAAATTTAGAGCTTTCCTTGCGTGCGCTAAGTAAATGGTGAAAGTTACTCAAAAATTGTGTATTACAATATTGTTCCCCTCTAAAAGTTCTAAACAAAAGTCCGCGATGTCTAGCTTTTAAGGTTAACCCATTATAACCATATTTATGTTTAACAAAATAGTTCTAAAATAATAATTTATATGGCAAAACAACGTTTACTGGGGTCAGCTAGTCTGACATATAAAAGTTCGAGAATTGAATCGGACACTTTGCTTCGGAGCCTAGTGCCATTTCTCTTCATTAATATTTTCTCTTCATTGATATATATGTATATGTTGAAACACAAAGTATACATTCCATGTAGATATTTATAAATTTGGGTGTGAAAATTACCTATGTTACACCCACCACAGTTCTAAATGGCATTAAAAAGATGACAAACGGCGCAACAATAAACGTAGCCCTGTAGAATG
>DWJN01005378.1:0-11541 GCA_018248895.1 Carystus phorcus
CTCTCCTCGTAATATGACTCTCATCCCTCCGCATTACATGCCCGTACCACGCCAATCGGCTTCCTCTCATCTTTTCGTCCACTGGTGCTACTTTCAGACTTATAAACTATCTCTAAAATGCTAAGTAAGAAAAGTTTACATAACCAAACCTGAAAAAGACTGTTACATTATAGTAAATATACAAATTTGTTATCCATTACCATCTCCAACTGGATCCGGAGGTCCAATACTACGTCCTGGCATTCTTGAACCAGACCAACCTCTCTCAATGGGGCTTAATTTAAGGCGACGGAATCTTGTCATAGAATCCCTTAGTTTTATCAGCTTCTCCATTCTAGAAAATATTAAAATGGACTCAATGAGACTATTTACTGATGTGAACTATTAATGTTATTATTTAACACAAGATAATATAATAACAGTAAAAACTGCTGAATGATACTAACTTAAATATGTATCAGAATTTGACAAACCAATTGTATC
The DNA here is from genome assembly GCA_018248895.1 of Carystus phorcus. Lineage (NCBI taxonomy): Eukaryota > Metazoa > Arthropoda > Insecta > Lepidoptera > Hesperiidae > Carystus > Carystus phorcus. Next base: position 484 of record DWJN01005378.1, read on the forward strand.
TTTCAATAATGCACAAAAAATCTCTTAATACTTGAATACAGTTGTCAATCTATATATAACTTATTGTTAGCATTGAATTATAATAAAAATCCAACTTTTCTAAGTTGTATTGTTGAATCCAACATGTAATTTAACTAATAATTAAACCTTTGAATTGATATCCATAGAAATAGTACCTTTCAGGGTCATCCGGTAAACGTTGTTGCTTCATCAGCTCCCTGCCTCTGATGACAGGAGCAGACAGACCTGGCCATAACATATTAATTCGCCCCACGCCTATGATCTGCCCACGGTTCAAATCCCGAATTCGAATCCGACCAGCTCCTTTGCCACGACCCTTTTTAGCACCAGCATTACTTACTGATGTGACTGACTTCCATAATTTATCAGCTGGCACTAAAAAAATGTCAGTCGAAAATATTGGAAGAGGTAAAGTTACATACAATATTGAAATATATGAGTCCCATTACTTGGGGTCGGCGTAGATGATACTGATATGATATTGATACTTACACTTGTTAAAAAAATTTACACAAGCAATAGAAGAAGTACTTAATTGTTTTAGGTTATATATTACATTATTTTGGTACAATGGTGTTTGCTTTATAACTGTTGCAAGCATCTGTCGGTTAACCACATTCTTTAGAGCTAATAATTTTGTTGTCATTTTAACAAAAAACAAAAATGTTTATTGTTTTATACTAAGCATAACAAATATAATTCAAAGTTTCAAACTACAATATTCAATAATCCTAAAAATCTAAGTGAATGAAAAGACAGTGACATCGACTGTCAACGACAATCATCTGTCAGTGCCCTCCATAGATAATAATGTATATAGGTATTTATAAAATCAGTTTCAGATTTAAAAGACTTCTGAATTCTTCATAAGATGGATAATTTGTGTTCTTTGATATCTTATATTATTTCATTTTTGTCACATAGTATTGAAAAGCAATAGATCTTATTTGTATATGAATGTAAATCTTATTAGACAATAGAAGGAGATATGATTTTTACATGTTTACGAACGATCACCATTACTCACGTTTTGACAACTTTACGTGGCTGGCTGATATGAATGACATATTGACAGAAAACATCAGATCATCATCAAAAAAAAGCCTGTGTAAATAATTATGAATTTGTGTAAAGTCTGAATTTAAAAGGATTTATATTGTAGTAGTAGTAGCTAGATACGGTAAAACATTCGTCATGGGGCTGTGCAAGTGTCCCAAAAGAAGAGTCACAAACCAATTCTGTTTCGAACACAGAGTAAATGTTTGTGAATACTGTATGGTCACCAACCATCCTAAGGTTTGTATCACAATTATAAATTAATCCTCTCTTGCAACTTTTACTCAGTGAATCTTAAGTACATTTTCCTTTTTAGTGCATTATCCAGTCGTATCTACAATGGTTACAAGATAGTGATTACAATCCTATATGTGAAATTTGCACAAAGAGTTTAACAGACGGCGAATGCATCCGTCTTACATGCTACCGTAAGTATTTCCATACTGTAAAATGTCCAAAAAAATTTACATCACTAAATTGTATATTGATATTCAATATTCCAGTAATAAAAACCATATTATGCCATAATATATACAGTACCTAACTGTATTAAAATGCATTTGTTAACAGTTAGGTATTGTATAACACAATTAACATTTTATTCATAATTTTGGTTTATATTTCAGATGTTTTTCACTGGGAGTGTGCGGAATCCCGTTACCGTGCATTGCCTCGAACAACAGCTCCTGCTGGCTACCAATGCCCCTCATGCGCATCTCCTGTCTTCCCTCCACCAAATTTGGTGTCACCGGTGGCAGATGTTCTTAGAGAGAAGTTAGCTGGTGTCAACTGGGCCAGAGCTGGTCTTGGCTTACCACTGGTATGTGATCAAATCAGAAAAACCATGTTTACTGTAGTATTTGTTTATCATGTACACTATACCATATATTCTGAAAAATGTAAGAGTCCTAAAGAGGTTATGATGATTTCTTTGCTGAAGGAATTACACTTATTATTATTTTTCTAAACTACTTAACTGATTTTATTCAAATTTTGCACACTGTATTCAGTTTGCTCCAATTTGAAAGATAGGATGTAAGCTACATCTCAATTTATAGTCACAATATTATTTTATTGCCAATTATTTGTTTAATGTCTTACCATAGAGGAACTATACTGGTGTTAATCTTACAAAGAATTAGTTCCATAAGATTTTAACAGATGGTGTTGTAAGGCAATTAGTCTGCTATATTGAGTATGTAAAACTTAGTTACAGCAATGCGTGGCCTAGTATGCTACTAGAATTTTGTATTTCAGTTGTCAGAAGATCAAGACTTAAAAGGGGCAGCCAGCAGACGCAGCCAATCACCAATGGAGCAGTCTCCATTCTTCCAAAGTACTGTAGACAGCCAACGAGGCACACCAGTTGGTGCAAGCGATGATGAAGCTACAATTAGATCATCGGCAAGCACACCACATTCCATTGTTCAGATTCCTGATGATCCTGTCAATATTTATGATGGCACTTCTGTTATGCGAGACAATTTACAAGGTTGGTGCGGATATTTTTAATTATAAAGTATAAACCAATGCTTGCTGCTAGTTTCACTGGATGGTAAATGTTTGTGTTATTGGGTGGTGTATGCATCAACTTTGTAAAATTCTATTTACTCTTAACTTAAAAATATCAACATTATAATTGAAGGGGTTCGCTTCAATATGTTACCAATGTTGGCAATATAGCATTTAAAATATTATGTAAAATAGAATATGTATATTTCAGGCCCTTGGTAAACAGTATTTAAAATACTCTTACATTGTTAGTAGCCTGCCACTCTAGTTGCTATTCACCCTGCTTGTTGAGTATTACAATGATTTAATTACTTGGGACAGACATCTTGTGGATTCTGGAAATCCTAGCACATTATATAAGTTTAGAACTATTGTTTAAATAAAATATAGTGAATGGCCTATAAGTCATAGATCATGCCATTACACTGGAAACAGAATGAGGATTTTAAGGAATTTCCCATTTTAATAATATTACAACACCAATTCCATGTGTTAACTTCATTCTAGGTGGTCAAGCTCCAAGAAAAGGATATAAACCTGCAGAACATTCCAGACCTCTTACAAATTATGATCATGATGAGAATAAATACAAGCAAAAGTCAACCTTTGCCTGGATTAGCAGATGGTGGAAGTAAGTTTTTAACCTATGATATCACCACCCCTCATTTATATTAGCGATTACTGTCAATAACTATGAAATATCAATACCATTTATGTTGTCAATCTATAAACCTATATCAAAGCTAACTTTGGGTTAGTATATTACAAGTAAGATCTGTTCAACTATGTCGTATTTAGAGTATATGCATAAAGAACTAATTCGAAACCATACCTTTATGAGTCTATAACTTAATAACATACATAACAATGATTAACAAATAAATGTTGCTTTTCTCCTTCATCAGAAACTCCTTACCATCATCAAGAGTGAGACGAGGTGGCATTTATCATCGCTATTGCATTGTTATTGGTCTGGCGATTGGAGTTATCTTGGTACTGCTACTACTAAGCTACAGAGACGTAGACCAAGACAATCCATTTGGTGTCATCGAAGATGATGACAGAAGGATACTTCAGAAAAATTAAATTAAATAATTCTGTACACTAATGTATTTATGAAATCAAGCAATGTTTAATTAAAGTGATGATAATTTAGTGATGTATTTAATTTAATTGATCATAATTAGAAATGTTCTGAAAATGAAATGCTGTACAATTTTAAGATGAAATAAAAATATTACATAGATACATTTCTTTATTTGATTGATATATGCGCACTGGTTACAAGATTCAGTATTATACATTTTATTTGGTACACAGTCTTACAAAATTTTGTGACAAGTATCAACTTCCTTATCTAAAAACATAGCAGAAAATATGTCATTATAAAAATCGGGATAATATTCACAAGCGCGGCGGCAATCCGGCATCCAGTTGATCTCTAGTAGTTTAGGTTGAATTACATTTTGACCTTCCCAACTCAGCATTACATCTGCTGCATACAAAGCCCTTGATTGTGGGCTCCGACCAATACCACGAGGAGGTTCCCTTGATGTTGCAGATATAAAAAGTTGTGAAAACATTGAAAATATGGACTTTTCTACATCCTCCCAACTATAATCGGGATACTGCTTAGCCCAGGCTTCTTTATAGTCCTTACATAACAATTTGAATAGAGGAGCACCTTCATTATAATTCATGACTGTAAAATGTCTCTCGTAGTCATCTAAATCACTAAGAGCAAATGGCTTATTTGAAAATCTAAGGAAGAAGTTGCTATATACATAAACTTCAGTAGGGTTCACAGACTTAAGAAGTATTACATAACGGATGTCAAATTTAACCATTCCAACATCTGCTCTGTCAAATAGCACCGGGTTTGAAACATATTTTTGTGCTATTTTTGGCCCACTCAGAGGAAGCCTGCATAAAAAGAATACATTGTCAGTTATGTATGTATCTAAACCCCTAGCAAGATTGTACGGTTTGCAAATCCAATGATTGTCCACACTGTTCTGCTCACGCCACATGTAGTTTGTGACTAAATAATAAAGTTCAGTTTTCATATTATATGTAGTAGGGAACCAGGCAGGCTGATCCTCATAATCTTCACGAAACACCCTACCATTGTTACAGCACTGCCTAGCAACCACAGCTAATAAGTCTTTAATTGTAATAACATATTCAAAAGGAAATTGATTAACAAACTTATTTGGTGAATTTTCACTAAGTTCCTTGTAATCTTTAAAGTGTTTGAAGTACCATAAAATATCAGCATCCACCTCATTATTTACAATCTCAAAATCAGGGTGTGTTAAATATTGATTTATATATTCATATTCCGCATAGACCTTCAATCTTGTTGGTTTTGATCTATTCTTTAATAACTCTAAATCTGGAAGAGACTCCACCATATGCCCTTCTAAAAAGTATTTCGACGATGGTTCACCCATTTCAACATCATATTCAGTATACCCTTGCCAAGGAAGAAGCATGGCTTCCCTTTGAATCGCACCATAATCTCCTTCTACAAAGTTCCTAGTAATAGGACAACCTTCTACTACATCTTTTACAGGGAATAGAAGTGTATATGTTAGTTGTTCTGGTATATGAATGAAGGGTACAGTGCGAAAATTGAAGTTATCAGAACGAGTTATTCCCGAACCAAGTTCATCCATTACATACCACATAGGCACTCTCTCCTCGACAGAAAACTCACTCCCAGATATGCTGTATGTGTGAGCGTACCTCCACACGTATCTACTTACTTCTTCTACTTGCTCTTCAGGATTATCGACAGTCACTTGCATGAGGTTACACATACGTTCCAATAGACCAGGCATATTTCTTAGATTATTTTTAATACTGTTTGCTTTAAAGGTCCAAGCATGATCAATAAGATAAACATGATTGGGATCTGATGGGTTAATATCCTTCGTAGCGATAACGCTCCAAACTGGATCGTAGGGGGTCTTATCGTCGTCGTCGTATTCGATGGAAGCGAGTTGAAATGATTGTCCGGCGTCGAAAATTTGGTCATTCAGTTTTTTGCATATTGTTGGCCAAAAGTGCTCAGGGACTCCTGATAACACCAATTGGGGCTTATGTTCTGCTAAGAATGTATTATATCTTGCTAAACCATCCATGTTTTATGACACCGTATTGAAGAATTTACAAAAAATCAATATACGCTACGAACCTTTCTTCCGACGCCCCCAGCACGTTCTCTGGCTGGTGCAGAATTGCAGACTGAAAATATTATATTACTTTTTCAGACATTGATCGAACGGCTGATTTTGACAATTCAATGACATAAAGAGGTTAATGCACTTTTAACTTTTTTTCTCCCGATTGATTAAGGGAATCAGTGTGAACAACCATAATACAAAATATCACCAATCATTTTAAACAAATTAGGTTAAAAAACCTAGGATTTTTAAATCTTATATTTGGCGCATAAACTGTAAAACTGAATAGGGGCCATTCTGATCAAAAATTAATATTCAATGTTATTGGTAATATAAATTATGTATAATTCTGTACTGATGAACGAAATGGAGCATCGATGAAAATAAAATGGTTGCTACTGTTGCTAGCTTTCTGTCCTTTTGAATTACTTAAACTTTTGGCTATTGGGCTCGCGCAATATTAATATTTAGGCATCCACAGATCGTTTTTGGAAAGTTCCTTTTATCCTAACCCATAATATGTCTTTAAAATCAACTACATATTAACAAGGATAACTTAAAAATATAGTCAATTTACCTCATGAATCAAGGTTATTATAATTATTGTTCCTATCTATCTTCAAGATTATATTTCATTAAAGAACACCTTATGCCGAATCTCTATGAAATATGAAGGTATCAGATGTTATTATCTTTACATAGGTCCACTCTACACATAATATTTGTGTGTATATCACTGAACTAAACGATTGATATTTTGGTACTATGCATGTGGATTTGCGCTCAGATTGAGAATTCAATCCGATAGAAAATATTTTTTATGATCACATTGTCGAATCGGCTAGTACTTTTTTGATTCTATTACCATACGTAAAGGTGCCGTGACGTCGAGAAGAAACAGCGAAAGAAACTCCTCAGCATATCATCTCTTCTAACAATTCAAATGAGCTGTAGTTGTCCGTCGGATTATGTTCTGCATAATGTATTTTTATTTTAATCAATAATAATAAAAATAAGGTAAAATTAAAACTAGATATTATTTACATGTTTTCATGTCACTTTATTTATGGGCTTATATTACTGCTAACAACCTTAAACAGGGAACATTAATGTTTCTTATTAACTAATTAATTTAGATATTTGATAATAATATATAGATCACATATATTTCTGAAATAAAAATAAACTATAAAAAAGCCAAACTGAGGCCTTGATAATACCTTAACCGTTTCCATGCGACTGGCGTAATATTACGTCCAATCTATATACCTCACAACTTGCACACAAAAGAAACTAAATTGTTTTAGCGCTGAACACCAACGACAGTAAATTTGGTTTCAAGAATTTGTGTCGAGAGACATTTTTTCATTCGGTTTCACAAATATTAACGGCGATAACATCAACGAAAAGACTAGAAAACAATTACCATATCATTTGGTAATCATAATAAAGCTCCAATAGTGTTTGGAGGTAAGGTTTAATTCGCACAGGAGCATTTTTTTCGGGACATAATATCACGCCCACCTTCATACAGAAGCGACAGAATAAGTCGTTCGCATGTGAAATTAAAAGTTTGACTCCGCACGGAAAGCGTTAAGAACAATTTGTCCAATGGGGCGGAAAAATGCTTTTAAATCTTTCCGCTACAGTGGATTCATTCAAAGAGATCGGGATGCTTACTACACCCATCTACTAATATAATAAACATTTATTACGTAATAAAATTAATTTACGATTTACTGGGATAAACCAAATTTCAACTGCACGCAGAGGAAATATCCAGTCATAGAATCTTGGATATAATTTGGGTATATTGTTTACCAATGGGCCTACAACACTGTATATAGTGAAATAAATCATCAATAACAATATACATATTCATCTTCATCTCTTTTTTATTTTGGTACACATATATATTCTGCAAACGATAATATAAAAAAGCATAGCAAAGTAGACATGGCACATCAATAAATGCAGACATGCAAAACAAGAGACCATGTGACTCACTTGAAAAACTTACAGCAGCTAAAAACAGCTAACATTATTTTAAACACTGATCTCTATAATATTAATTATTATAGAGTAGTTGCGTTATTATAGAGTAATAATAATTTGTAACATTTTCAAATCAATCAATGACTACTAATTATATTACCACACATGTGATACAATATACATCAAAATAGTTACTTATGAATATTTTTGATATTTAAACCAGAAATTACTTTGTCATAACAATGACTATATTTGTTTCAAAGTAGCAAAGTTAATTAAACAAAGTGCTATCTATGTCAGCATAATATCTATGTCCGATCGATTATATTAAAGAGATCAGAGCTTAAATGTCAGGAAAAAATATTCACAATAAAAGTGAGTCCTCGCTATGCATATTTGTGTCGATACTACTCGATTTTTTTAAATTTAACACGTAAGAATATAATATGCAGTCGTTTTTAAAATCATCGCTTACAACGAAGTAATACCAGCAAGAAGCGATTCCAGCGTGACCTAACCCTCCCAGCAAATTATCTTTGCGTTGTCAATGTATGTTAAAAAACAGTTTTAAAGAATTATAGCATTTTTATTACTAGCATCAAATTATAAAATTCTCTCAATGAGGTTTTGTGCATTGCACTTACAAACACGCCCTCCCACCTCCATCTTCAGAAGTCTTAAAATAGGCTAGATTATAGTCCTATAGGACTGGCCCTGCTCTGTTAAAATAATTTAGTCCTTAAAATAGGACTACATAGCCTTAAATAGGACGGTAAATCACTGGATAAAACCCAAAATACCGCAGGTTATTTTTTCGAAAGTATTTTCTATAGGCCAAATAGGTAAAGTTGGCACAAAATTATATTTTAACATGTTTATTTTACATAGTCTATGTTCTTCTGTTTATTACCTCTCAAATGTAATTAAATATGTAGTAAGAATATTATTATCTTGTACAAACTTTACCTATTTGGCATAAAGAATGCAGTTTCCTAAAAAAATAAAATATGTTCATTCGGTTGTTATCCAGCGAAATATCCTCCCACTTTCCTAGACAACCATATTAGACAAATCTCCCCACACCACAATCACGGAGGTCCATCGCTCCCAGTTGGTCTCACTCTACGATAACATTAACCGGAATAAGAACACATTTTAAAACTTACAACTAAATCAGTTCGAATCGGAGTCCATGTGATTTCTATAGTTGCGTCGTGCTTTTTTCACGCGTTGCCGAAACTTGAACGCTTGGTACTCGGGGTCGTCGGACACGTCGTCGGCGGGCTGCGGGTTCCGCGTACTGCTGCCCACCGCGGTGCCGACGCCGCTATCGGGCGTCCCCATAGTGCCGGCCGCGGGCCATATGCTGCTCTCCGTACTGCAGCTGCTCTCCAACTCGCTCTCGTTGGTCTCGTTCATGAGCCTGGCCAGGGTTCTATTGTAGCCCAGTTTAGGCGACAGCCGCTCCATGGCCGAAGTGCTAGCGCGCTCCGAGGGCTCCTTGGGCGGGGGCGATTCGCTTGAATCCGATCTGTGTAGACTTAACCTGCCGTTCCTCCTGACCCGCCTCAAGTTATGTCGTATCCGGCTCTCTACGGGCGGCGACGAGTTGTTGCTGCCGGACTGTGGGGGCTCCACCCGCAACGAGTCCCCGAGTGAGTCGCGGGACCCGTTTATGGGTGTCGGTACGATACTGATGAGATTGTTGGGAATGTTCTGATTGCCGTGTTGTGTCCGCGGCGATATCGGGCGGCTGCCGACCGACTGGTCGTCGTCCGAATCCACCTCGGCGATGCGGAAGAGAGCCGATGAACTCTGCTGCCCTCTGTAGCCTGTTTGTAACAACCAATTTTAATTAAAACATTCAATTCATGCATAAATTACTAAAATACTGAAGACCATACTGCATCTTTATAAAGGCTTATCTAAAAAACAAGTTTGTAGGTCGAATAAACATAAGCGTATCTATAAATTTACAATAAAAAAAATATTATAAAAAATAATACGAATCTTTTTGTATTTTTATTTGGAAAATTTATGAACACCAATGTATTTTGACAAAATATCGTTTTCCAGCTAGATACATAGAAAAAGAAAAATCTTACCAGTGCTTGTACTCGGTAAAGCTAAATTATTGTCAAAGTCATCAAAATTGTTGAAATTGTTATTGTCACTGCTGTCTTGGGCGTTGCCTGTAATGTGAAATAATATTGATTATTTAATACTGATATGAATACATATAATATAGATATAGCAAAGTGGTGATGTTAATTATTATTGTTATCCTTTTAAACCCATTACATTCACTGTGTTAACTAGCTGTTACCTATGAACCTTATAACATTATACTTATAGTGTAACAAACAGTAATAATAATATTGTATACCAATAGCTATTTTAAATTGAAACATTTGAATCTCTTTCAGGCAACCTACGGCCTACTATCTATCAATAGCTGGCAATATACTTAATTTATCCGCTGCCTTACCAATCATTAATACGTCAACAACTTTATTTGGCGTCTATACACATCTTATAAGGCCCTTGTTTATTTTACGACATGATAATCAAAATGTACTATACAATTCTTACGTATTTACTTAAAATCTTACCGTTACTCCTTAAATTCATAACTTTTCTATAGCAAGTGTTCTTGTTTTTCCTCTTGGTTGTTCTCGACAGATTCATACGCCTTCGCACTGGCCGGACTATCTGCAAAAGACACATTGACAAATAATTTTTTTGCTATAATTATGCATACCGAGGTGTAGAGGTAACGGAGAAGCTATCTAAACTAGGCAGTATCCAAAACTGAGAGACCTCTAAAAAAAGGGAAAGTTAAAAGTGTCGTGTTAAAAAATATTGAACGATAGGGCTTTATTGTTGGCGATACGAAGTTCGTGCGGGTCATCTAGTTAAACTATATTTCGCACCCTTAGTAATATAAGGGCACAACTAAAAAAATTGGATCTTTGAGTTTTTGGCATAAATTGGTTATATTTTTACAATATAATTACTATTAATAATTTACAAATGGCACAATTAAAAAAAATTGGATATTTGAGTTTTTGGCATAAATGTGTTATATTGTAATAATATTATAATATTGTAAAAATAAAACCCATTTATGCCAAATATTACTATATATTACTATAAGGGTGCGATTTGTATAAACAAATGATCATACCCTGCCAGAGTTTCTGTAGAGACAGTGCGAGGGTTCGTCGGAGTCGGTCCGGTCACTGGAGGGCGCGGAGAGGCGCGCGCGCGGCGCGGGCAGCGCGAG
>DWJN01005379.1:0-11540 GCA_018248895.1 Carystus phorcus
TTTGTATTATCTCAATTTATTACATGTTTTGTTTTTCTGTGCACTTTTATGTGCGTTTTTCTCAGTTAAATTTCTTAATCAAAAATAATAAAAATCTTAAACCATATAAGTACGCTATAACTATGTAAAAATGAAAATATTATAACAGTTTTTAGACCGTGTTCGTAAAAGGCCATAGAAGCCGGCGTAATAGGGCTTCCTTGTGGATTATATTATCAATATTATTAGGTACTAATAATGATGTTGGTAGTATCCTTTCGTGAAGCTCATAGCTAGATCCCATGTTCCTGCTTGAGTCAGCCGCTAAACGATTCGTCGTGGTTGAGCTAGGGGCTTAAGACACATTTTCTGCTTTCTTCCTTCTTGGCTCGCAACGCCAGTAATGCCGTTGGTGTTGCTAATGTCTTCAACAAAGGGAAATCTCCAGGCGATGTGTTGTGCCTGGGGAGCGGTCGAGCTCCGACTGTTGATGTTCGGAACTCGTATATACAAGCGTTGTAGATAACTTCGACAGCGTGATTCAGGACTGTGATGACGTCATCGTGTAACATGTAGTGCGGTTGCCATACGTTCTTAGGCAACAGTGACCAATTGTCCACTTACCATCATGTAATTCTTCTAGTCTTTTTTTGACTAGTTCCATAAAAAAAAGTTCTAAGTTACAGAAATACTAGAGATAGTAGTTGTTTTCTCACCAATACTTTTAAATTTATGTGTTATAGGTTTTCTACTTTATATTTAACGTGAAGTAACAGTACTTTTATTTGCTGAGTCTTGCTGGTGATTACAATGTGCGGCACACGTAAAGAAAGTTGATTTGAGTTTCGAAATCGTAGACGTTATAAGAAAACTTAAAAACATTCGGTTTGTGTCGAAAGCTACTTGAAACAATATTGCAAGGAAACAAAAACAAAACAACAAAACCCTTGTTATAATTAAATTTCACGGAAAATACCTTTATATTTTTAAAAAGATGTTGGAATGTGCGACATTATTTCAACATAAACGGGTGAAAAACGAAAATTCTACCAGACAACAGCTACTAAATTAATGTAAAACAAAAAGTGAAAATTGACGCAGATTGTTTTCAGTTATATGCATTTATCACTTCGAAGGAAAACCAATCCCGAGTGTAATTACAGCCCTTAGCGATGCCCAGGGAGATCGACAAGTGATGTGAGTGAACTTATCAAGATTGCTATTCTCAAGACATTCAGTGCATAATTAGATTCTCCTAAGATATGTTAAAGTCATACAAAATTGTTGGTACTATTCATATATCTTGGCCGCATTGGGCGGCCTAGAATGCAGACCCCGATCACATGTGGACAGACCGAGGTGTCGTACAAGCCAACAAAGGCCAGCGTTTTGGGTAAGTCTTTGTAACAATTAAATTAGCAATATCATTATCATTATTGACTTATTAAGTTTCTCAATTCCTCTGTATTTTTATGCGTGTTACTTGACTACTGTGTGTACCGATTTCGATAATTCTTTTAATTGTTAAACTGGCTCTTGTCATATTAATTTTAGCAACACCTGACAAGTAGTTATTCCTAACAATGCGCACCTGATGTGTATCACTTTGCAATCGGAATATTTAGATAGATAGAATACTATTTATTGTACACATAGAGAAACCGCTTATGTTAGGCTTAGTACAAAATTTTATCGCTAGACAGCGATCTCTTGCAGACAACCTTTTTTCAATACGCCGTATTTAATTCAACAGGTTTTTTTCTTTTGTTCATTTACAATGCAATTATAACATAACATCACGCCTGCATAACGAAAGGAAGAAATTAAAAAAACTGTAGTGCTTAGGTCTAGATCAATTAAAGAAATTGGCACCGACTTTTTAAACATTTTTCCTCGTCATATTATTTTATTCTTTTAAGGTAGTTTTCCTTTTATGTCATTTTTCTTTCTTTTTTCTTGGCGGCAAAGCATCAGTTGTCAACATAGCCGATTTCATTAGTGTTGCTGTGTCCGTGGGTGACAGTGATCACTCATCAACAGGTGACTTGTCTCTATACGTTTGTCGACTAGTTACATAAAAAAGTCCTGAGAAAATTCCTCATAAATTATCCTCCTCGGAATTTATATTCCTCATAAAATGTCTTTTGATAAAGTTTGCTTTTAACTATAGTATTATCAATTTAAAAAGAGTAACCAGTAATAATAGGTTTCTCTGAAATTATAATACTAAGTGATAACGTAGAATTAAATTAAAACTGTTATTTTATCTTTGGGTCAGTTTTTACGCTGGTAAAACACTACTTTTGAAGTAGCGAGACTATAAATATTCATTAAAATGTTGGTCACAGAAGTTTGGAGCGTTTTGTGATCATGTCTATAGAACGGCTGTAATCCGATTGTTTCAATGGAGACATTGTTGTATTTAAGTAGTAAAATGTTCTTTATTTTAGGATTAACCTTTTTTGTAGGGCCCAAAATTCATTGGTGATTTCAGGTACTCACTATCAAACGAATATATCAACATAGCAACAAAATGGTATATATTAAATTAAAATGCCTTTTACGGGAGACACGCATAAGAATATATTATAATATTATATTAGTTAATATACATATACTAGTTGACCCACCAGATGTTGTTCTGCTGTTGCAGAAAGCAGGTTCTCAATTCCTCTGTATTTTTTATGTATTATCCTCTATATTAATATAACATAAAAGACTCGGCCACGCGTTACTGTGACTAAGGTTTACATACTCAATTTAGCAGACTTACTCCGCCATCTGTAAAAATCTTATGGAATTAAAACAATTTGCAATAACTCAATTTTGCCAACTAATTATCTTACACCGCTATCTGTCAGAATCTTACATTAAACAAATCATTTGCAATAAAATAATTTTGCGACTATTAATTGAGATGTAAGCTATCCTATCTTTTAAGTTGAATCTAACTCAACACGGTGCACTAAATTAGATTAAAATCAGTTAAGTAGTTTAGGAATCCATAGCGGACAAACACTGTGACACGTACTTTATATATATTAAGATTAATTAATATTAAATTGGATAGTTTAAAGATGTGCATGAAAATTTCCTCAAGTTTACTAGTGCAATCTATGAAGTAGAGTTTAGTTGACGTAAGGCCAGACTCTATAATTCCTATGGTGATATCTCTCAAGTAGCATTATCAGTGTAGCCAACACATAAGAGCCCAGAAGTACGGCCAGCGGTATAATAATCTGTTCCAATTCCGCTATCATAGGATACGTATAGGCACAGTTGAGTGATGGTAGCATGTGGTATTTAAAATTACGAGTAAGTATCCTTTTCAGAACACCCGTTTCTTTCACTCTTAGAACCCTGAAACAGTTAAATATTATATAGATTTTGCTATCAATTTCATCTGCGTGGAGTTACTTAGGGAAAGTGGTGCAAAGCTCTTCATAGATGACGCGTTTGTGAAAAGTTGAAATAGTGTGAGAGTTTAAGATTGAAGTGTCCATCAACAGTCTTAGAGTAGTAGTCGTACTCGTTTTTTTTAATATAAAGTATTTTTGGGAGTTAATAATTTTCTATATTTTTTCATTAAATCTACGATTAATTGAGTTTGTTATCAAATAATATGCAATCCAAATAAATAATGGAAAAACACTTATGAAAAAATTCCTAAAAGTTATATCATGATAGTGGCAAAGTTTGGTAGCAGCCTTTCCCTTTAGGTCGAGAGAAAAATTTAAAGTGTGTGATTAATATGAAAATTTGATAAAGAGAAAACTTTAAACACTCATTTTATCAGAACCCTTAAACTAAATTAACGTGCATATAGATTAGCGTGAGAGAGAAAACTTCAGTTATAAATTATGAGGGTAGATTCGTCCTGTCTTCGACTTAGTGCTATTGTAAGAGTTATATATGAAGCCTGGTGCTACTAGATTTTACTACTACGTTAGTATAAGCTTTATTAAGTTTGAATTTGTTGTTGTTATACAAACGTAAAATTCAAGCATGAAATAAAATGAAGCAATGAGAAAATAATCCTTGAAACAGCGTGAATATGTCAAAACATGATGTTTTTGTACAATTGGCGATTATAAATTGTGAAAAACATACCCAACTTTTAATTCATCTCGGAAGGGAAAAGTTTTGGATGTATATAAATACTTTTTGATATTCGAATATAGATCAATTTCGATGAGTTGACAGATTTGGTCGGTTTTGTAGACTGAAATTTAAAAGCGGTTAATTGGTCACTCTTAAATCAATATAGTTGATTTTCATATATTAATATTATATTCTGGAGAAAGCGACGACAGGCTTTCGTTTCTAGATAGTCATTGATATTGTGAATTGTAGTAATTTTTAATACTGAACGATTTGTGAGTTTCTGAGTAGATTTAATTAACGTATTTACGCATGAACGTAACGTAATGGCTTAACTAACATTATTTCTTCGCCCCATTTATTCTTAGGCCCCACTAGTTTGGAACCTATCGTTTTTTAGAGCCTATCTTTTTTTGGGTTTATAATGTACAATGATTTTTGATAATTTCGGTGAAACACTTAGTGGAGTCGACCGCCAAATCATTCAACGTATTCTGGCAGTAGACTTCGGAGATTTCTTTTATCGAATTTTCAATCTTTGTTTGCAACGCATCGGTGATAACTTTGATGTTACTGATGTTCAAGGGTCTCGGTAACCACTTAGCATTTGATGGCTCATCTGCTTGTCATAGTATATAACGAATTGCAAATCTTTATATGCATAATTCTTGTGTTCGTGTGTTAATGAACCCCCTAAACGATGGGACCGATTTTAATAATTTTTTTATTTGTCTAAGTTGATTTGAAAATAGTATTGATCCATAATTTGCTTCGATAGATAATTGTTTCAGATCTTGATAGATAACATCTCCCAAATCAGCTAATACACTCATGTAATATTATGCTTACGGATTGTTGCAAAGCAGAATAATACAAACTTAAGATAATAGTTATTTTACCAAACAAATCAGAAATGAATATTCCAAATAATATAAAAAATATATCAATTAAGTACTTACTTTTAACTAAGTGAGGATACAGTATGGAATAATCAGACAACAGTGCAGTTTTAGTGGTCATTACTGCGTTTAAACCGTCAATCAAACTCATATATTTAATACGAGATAGCTTATTCTTCATTATACTCATATTTGTATCATGATCGACCTGAAAAGAAACAATTGATACAAATACACACAGCCCTTGAAGTCATGGGCCAGTAGCTCGCGTCAATCTTGTTACCAAGTTAGGTTACTGTGGGCACGATCGGTACTGAAATGGATGATGATTTAGAACATTTTTGAATGTTTCTTGCCGAAATTGAATCTTACGGCGGTCAGACAAGGTAACCGTTTTAACTTTGTTAATCACATTAACTGATGATTGATGTTTAATTTATCTTTCAGTCTTTAGTTGTTATAATTTTTAATTAATTTACATCTATACTATTATATCTATACTAATATATAAAGCTGCAGAGTTTATTTGTTTGTTTGATTGTTTGATTGTTTGAACGGGCTAATCTCAGGAACTTCTGGACCGATTTGAAAAATTCTTTTACTGTAAGATAGTCCGTTTGTAGAGGAAGGCTATAGGCTATAGAACATCACGCTAAGATGAATAGGCACTACTCCAGTGCGGATTGGTGAAGAGATTAGTGGCCAACTCAAACGTCAGAAGTTTTTACACCGCCCGAAGGCCTCCAACATATAGGACACTGACAATAATTTTGAATTCAAAGGTTAACTCAATAGATAATAGTAACAAACCTTGTAAGTCATAGATTCTGACGAGACATTTTGAAGTCCTAATTTAACGCATTCATAGTCACTGTTGGCTAATGTACGCAAGTCCATACTGTTGTCCTTGTCACTCACTAGATGAGATAACAGATTGGAGCTGTAGAAGTTATTCAATACGTAAACACTCAGGATGAATGAAATATACGCTATACGTCGAGACAACATATTTGCTTGCAAAGGAAGAACTGGAAAAAAAATAAATTCGTAAAATAAGTATGTAGTTATAAAATAGAAATAACGAAAGGCTTAATATTAACTGGCATAAGTCGTCTTAATATAAGGTATTATTCCGTCATGTGATAAGCATTAAATTAGGGGCTTTCTTCTTTAGATTAATTTCAATATCTTCTCTTCAATATCTTTTTCCGATAAATCATTGTCGATCTGTAACACCCCTGAACACCTGCGTAAAGTTAATGAGGGTAATTTAATATGAATGAATTATTACGACATAACGATGAAAATCGACCTTAGTGAGACGGCCTAGAATACAGATTCCATTCCCACTACTTGCTTGCTATCATATTTATTTCAAACGAAATTTACATTAAGGATCTTATTACTGAAGCTGACCATAATTAGTTTATTACTTTAATTGTCCAATGCCTTTGACGTCATACATGTGCACAGAGTGTGACCTTTATTTACCACCATAAAGCAGGTTTTAGTATCAGCCATCCGCTCTGGAGCAGCGTGGTGGAGTATGCTCTCTCACTCGATGTGAAGTGACTTGTATGCTATAGTGAGCCGTTAATCGAGTTGAATCAAGCAGTCAGTTTGTTTTTTATTATAAACATAGAAAATTTATGCTTACTATGCTGGCAACATGCTCCGATAGCTAGCAAAAGTTCGTAATGGTAGCAGGAGTATCCGCCAAGTAGCTTCTTTTCCCATCGGCTGAGGTAGAAGAAGATAAACGAAACGACTAGGACTGTCAAACACAAGTAATTCCACACTGGCCTAGTGAAGGGAAGACTATAGAAACTTCGCAGGACGTATGCGTATGGCCGCTTGAGGATGAAGCCGTATCTAAGAATGATAGCTTAATTAAAAATGAAGAATAGATATTAGCGAAAGTTGTGACTTTAAGAAGTCCAGATCTTATCGATGGTCCAGTCTTGGTCTTACGTCTTAAGTATGGTACAATGGATATTTATGTAGTAACAGTTCTATTATTCGGTTTACCGGTTCTGCCGATGAGACAATTTCAATCAATCATTCTATTAAAGTCTATTAAAGTGTTTCTATCATTTTTTAATTTGGTAACGGAATATTAATTATGGTTTTTTATTAGTTTGTATTTAAACATGATGTTTCACTACAATTTGTAATTCTTTTGTAATCTTTTAATTCAAATACCCTTAGACTGATTTTTTGTTATCAAAATCGTTTATTCTACCACAGTGATTGTAGAGGTCATAAAATATTTTATTCGAATATTAAAATGAATCGAAAGTAATTTATAGTCTACGTGGTCTATGAACAATGCAATCATCACCATTCACGTCGTCGGTCATTTCAATTTTGAGGTAGGTATCTGATAAAATGTAGCGGCCCATTTTAATTAATCCGGAGCTTTAATATTTATGTTTAGTATATATCCTTAATAAAGCTACAAAAGTACTGCTATTGGATTGAGAAAACAGGTGATAATTAAGTATAATAGAACACGTTAAAGTTACAAGAGAATACAATCCAGGGAACTCGGCTGCAAAAGAGTTTTTAATTGAAAACGGTGGTGTATGTCATTGGATGAAAGTGCACGTCTTGAGATAGAAACACATCTATACTAGTAACAAATATTTCTCCCCTATTTAAAACTCCGTTATCATAGCATTTGATACTGTTTTTTTTAACTACTATAATAACTACTTTCGTATAATTTATTCCCAGTGAAATTTTATTTTCAATCTTATGTTTTAATCGCAGTATTGAGACTATCTGTATTTATTAGTTAAAATGCATTTAGTTCATATGCGTTTTTGCATGCATCAGTACCTGATAACCATCATCAAATTGACATTCCTGTTTCCTGGGTAATGCGATAAGAAAAGAAGATTAGAGTCAAATAAAAGAAAGACAGAGAAGATCACGATTAGTTCTTGTGTTATAAAATAAGCCTAAATTCCCCTGTTTTGTATGTGTAAGATAAAAAATAACTGAAGTAAGAGCGTTCTTTAATTTGTCTAAAAAGTAATTGTAAACTCAACAACTAAATACAGTATTATAACTCACCTTCCAATAAATATAGCTTCTATTGGGCAGGAAATTTCCAACAGCTGATGGCTAAAACCCATAGGTTTTGCGTAAATATCTATGGAATCGTTGACTTGAGGATAGACGGATAAGGCTCTTCCTGCTCCAGCAATAGAATCATTATTAGGAATTATGTATGTCATTCTGAAATTTGAATATTATGGTTAGAGGAACGATTTGACTATAATGCAATTTTTGGTACAATGTCGAATCGCGGTAAATTTTTTCAAAAAGACTCGAATTATCTTATAAGTAGCCCTTGTTTGATCTCAGGCGCATGTTTATTGATGCTCTCTAAAACTGAATAAATTTAGTTAACGTAGCTGCGGTGGCTTCTATAGAAAAACCGATACACACACAGACGGACAGCATAAATTAAGAATCATCATTCAAATTTTTGCTTCATTGGATATTGGACCCATTGCTTGGCGGACCGGTAACCATTGTTATAATAATTTCCGACAAAATGCTAGATACATACTTGAAAGTGTTAAAATTGTTAACTTACTGAAATCCATACATATCCTTTAGTACCAAGAGCAATCTGCATCCGAACATTGTCTGCGCCCATAAAGGATCTTGGTTATTTGTTTCATGGTAGTCTTCTATGATATCACAGTGAAATAGTGTCCCTACTTTAAATGTAGCATTCATCTTTTTCACGTGAAGATCTAAGAAATTTTAATTTTTTTGCTTGAACAACAGCAATTGCTTATAATCTTATCTGATGAAATCTTAAACACCCTAATGGCTAGATATCCAGGGACGACGAATATCACAGTAAATGAATTGATTTGATTTATCATTCCTCGTCTGCATAATTGTCGACCAGTTAGATAAAAAAAAACTTGTAAAATTTCAAGGAACAACGACTCAGAGAGAATAAAGAAAATAAAAATAATGAAAGATTAATTCTTTTTTGAAATAGTGGAGATACGGGCAGGTAGTGATAAATGAAGAGAGGACAGCAAAAATTAGATATTATTATGATAAGTTAATGTTAGTAGATGACAAGATAAGAAAAAACGAGAGAAGAAGGGTTGAAGAAGCAATAGTACACATGTCACTGGTTAGCGAGAGAAGCCAACTACGTAACTCTCCTAAGTTAGTCGAATGAAACGTCGTTAAATAAAAATCTATTACATCTAAAATCCATAGAAATAATAATTCTCTTAACGCTTTACAATTTTTTCCACCGGATTACCTGTATTAATATTTCACAAAGCACATAAAATCTTCAATAATAGCTGGTAAACGATAAAACGCTTTCAGCAGAGGAATACTGCTTCTTAATGGTAGTGTAAATTAACGAGGGCATTACTTACACTGAACCTCTGCTAACAATATGATTTTCCTGTTTATTGAATTATGAGTTTGCACAAGGCAAAAATGTTTTTAACGCAATTTCACCTAGGTATGTAAGCGCTACTGATGGGACTGCATATTAACGAGGATTTTATATGTATGAAATTAATGATGTTCAAATATAACGTTGTTTGTTATTCCCGTGTTATTCTAATTATATAGCCCTCTGGTAAATATTTTTGTTGACCTTCGAATATTTTGTATGTACGTAATTAGTAAAGTGTAATATAATATTTGTAATAATTTGTCGATATTGAAACTGATATAATTATTTAAAAAAAATTGTAACAATGAATTATAGGACTAAGCTTCATTTAATTAATGTACTAAAATTTTCATACAAACAGTCTAGGGAGGACAAAAATTAATAAGATAATTAATAACGGGTTCTGTGGGTTTCAGTGGGCGAAAATTGGACTAAACATTTTTATTTTTTTATTCCAACTATACCCAAACAAAAGGCGTAAACCGCTAGCTTTCCCTCGTGTCTTGAAATAAGATCAGAACCAAAATATTAAGCCTTTAAATTTGTACAGCAAAGTAAGAAAGATTAAGGTGTTTATATGGCCAAAGAATTTGCGTCAGCATCCTGTGCGAGATAAAAAATTCCACGAGAATCACGGAATATTCCACGTATTCGGATTTATGTAGCGGAATTTAGCGTGATGTAGATGAATACACAAATGGGAAGAACGCTTAGAAATAGTGCTGCATCAAATCCCGCATGGGTTAGAACTTTATTCAGTATTAGCAAAGCCGGCCAACTTCTTTTGCCTAGCAGCCAATAAATGATTGACATAAATTGAATAACATCTTTATTTGTTATAGGATTTAAATGAAAGAAAACACTAAATGTTTAGTAAAACCCATCACGATATAATCCTGAAAACTGCATTCAAGTTGGATAAGCCCTTTCAGAGATTAGCGTACACAAACATCCAGACATACAGACAAAATACAATATATTATTATTCTGTTGCATATACATGTAAAGGCCTTGCAAAATGTAAAGGCCTCCCATTATGATTATGACGTACAGACAGCGATTAGTTACAGCTTTAATAAAAGTATAGATTTTATTGTAATGTTCGTTCTCTATATGCTCGTTAGCTCTGTCAACATTTTATAACTATTTACACTTTTGTAAATCATTTATTGTAATAATGTATTAGAAATGTTCTACCAATCTGTGAATATACAGGTTTTCCACGATCGCTGAAAAAGTCGTCGATTGTATTGGAGCACTAACAAGATTTATGTTTGTATCAGCCATGACCTTTAACGGATACTTCATAAATAAGACTTATAAGAGTCTCATAAGACTCCAAATACTGTTGCCTATGGTCTAGCGCCAGCCTTTCCTTGTCTGCCTTTCTGCCGTGCCTGATGCAGCAAATTACATGGTGATCAGTTTTGTACTTCTTCGTATGTCCGAGTTACAAAGATATAAGGCTCAAATGAGAACTCAAAGTAAGCAACGATGAATCTCAACAGATCATTGATCAACGCCATCTAGTGATGTCGGAAAAAACTAAACTATAACAAACTATAAACTAAACACTGAATATTGCATGATGTATCTCTGTTTTCTTCTTCACTGTTATGGTTATTAATTTTGTGGTTTTGATTATTGTAACATTTTTTAATGTTATTATTTTCCGAAGAAAAGATTTCTCGGTCTAAGTCCAATTTTGTTTCATTATGAAAGTGCCTAGTTTTTCTTTGTTAAATTCGGAACACAATTTAATATTCCTTTGATGAAAGTTTTGCTTATCCTTAAAAGCTAACATTTTTTAATTGCGGGCAGAATTTTGTTGGATTCCAGCCTTCTGCTTTGATAACCACTAGAGTTCTAATCATACGAGGTTGTCTTTTCGGTTTTCTAAGACCGAATTTTGGTAAATCGTGTGATAGTACGATAAACATACGAGCGCAGAGTTATTATAAAAGTTTGGAAATTAAAAGTCAATATTAATAGTCAAGTAGATGTATCCTTTTTTGCATCCATTTAATGTCAAGAAATGGAATAATAAATAAATAACGCCACACACTCATAGCCCCACATTAGGATACCCCGTGTCGTGGGTGCCATGGACA
>DWJN01005380.1:0-11540 GCA_018248895.1 Carystus phorcus
CGCCACACAATGGGCATACAATTCATAAAATTCGAAATTAAATTAAAATTATCATGCAAACAAAAAATTACAAATTCATTAATAAATTAAATTAAAATACATTATTAAATCAATAATTTATTTTTCATCTTCAATATTAAAAATACTCATAACCCTACTTTATTATACAATGATTGATATATATACCGTAGGTGTTCGCTGGGTTGACCAGCGGCAAATTATCCGTGGTTCAGAGAGCACGATAAATAATTGATCTCATTCCATTTTAACTTGACCAAACAACGCGTTTTTGATGGTACCCATAGTTGAACTGTACCATTCGAACCGTGCGCGCATTCTAATTGGCAGTTTCGATGAAGAACTATTAGTGTTCAACATGTATCTTGTACCGATTAGATGGATAACTGGTTAGAATCACTCGTAAAACAAGAATTTAATTTTTGAAATAAATAATATAATATTTGGGCATAATAAAACATTTCTAGTTTGTTTTACTGTATGTATATTAAAATAAATAATAATGAATTATTAATTCCCTTTAATTTTTTTTAAGTAATCTCATATGTAAGTAATGACTCAATCAATAACACATTTTTATTTAATACAGAATTTCGATCGTAGCTACCTTTAAAAGCCGACAAATATCACAAGTATTTTTGGAGAGAAACAATCGAAGTGAAAAGCTTTGAAATAGTGCTACAGATTTGTTATAAGTATTAATCACTGCGTCTCCATTGTCGGAGCGATGGGTTTTTTCCTTCGGTCATGAGTAAGCGCAAATACTCGACCGCTTTTTATGTCACGCTTTTGTTTGGAGAAGATAAGTGAATAGATAGTTGTTCTGCAAACGGTCGCCCTGCCCGCATTGCCCGCGAATGCCGCCAGCCGCCCACTCCATAATTATAGAGGCCTTTTAATAACTACACAGTTTGACTTCGCATTCCCAAAAACCTTTCCGACTCATAAATTATTCCGTTAATGTCGCAAAAGCCCTCATTAGCAGAAACGTGTAAAATTAAAAAAAATAAATACGTTGAAAAATATATAATTACGAGACGCTCATTTCCAGTTAAATACCTAATGCCATGGGTGTAATCATTAACTCGAAAACACATTAATCCGGCAAGAAAAAAACTAAGCAAAAAGTCAAATGATAAATGCATTTTCGTTCATCGAAATATTAAGGTTCTTATCCTCACGTACGCAGCCCTCGTCGGACTGACTGGTTGCGGTTCAAATATATCAATAATTATTATGTAGCATGACGCACAGAAATTCAACGATACACGCTACAAGCTTGGTCGACCGCCCACCGCCCCGCAGGGCGTAAGTAGTGACATCTAAGCCATTACTATCTATCAAACGGGTATGAAAAAAACCTCGTTGACTACCCGCTGAGTCGCGTGCCTCTACCAGTTTATCCTGCAGTTGACAAGTTCGCTATTAAAGAGCTAAATTGAATCTAACTACCCATCTCCGCGCATATGCAGCCGCTTCCGTAAATCAGGACCGGTATGAATTGCATTTTAATCTTTATCCGTTCTTAGAATTTAATGCGCGCTCACTTAGCGGTACCGCATAAAAGGCTCGCGTCGCTATATCGGATGATTTTTTGCTTTTATCGCTTATTTTTTTGTCACGAGTGGAATTTAAATGTTTCGTTAAAAGTGATGATGTAACGCTTGCGAACATCGGATGATAAAATTTTACCAAGGCAGAATAACGTTTTCGTGTAATAAGGTAATATTTAATTTGAGGCGCAAGGAATCTCCACTGGAGACAAATTACCCTGCGGTCGGCTTCTGCACGGAGTTTATTAACATTTGAGGGCGCAACCGCTTGTTTTCTGCTTACTCATTACAACTGCAATTTCCCCGGTAATATTCTTGATATGTAGGTACTTTGCAACGTGGATGTAATAGAAGGGATTAAGGACTTTATAGCAAGAACTTGTAAATGACTGTAGGTATAGTCTGTTTGTCTAAGTTTTTATTGCCACATGTACAACTAGGGGCTAAGGAATGTTACTAGCGACTAACAAAGTAAGAAATTGATTTTGTACTAAGGGACGTACTTATTACCAGTCCTGATTAATTATAAGTACTACAGCAGAGTTAACATGTAGTGACCAAAGTTTTTGTTTCAATTTTGAAAATTTAGGGCGAAATAAACATTCGGTAAGAGTTTATACAAGAACTGTTTTTTCAAGTGTTTAATATACTGGGGTCCTTCGTAATCCCTGGAACAATGAGCTTTTAATTTTAATTCTATTATTGATGTGATAAAGCTTACCGAGGTCGCTCGTGCAAAACGCGAGTTCCAATTCCGAATCCGTACACGGCCTGCAGTCAGCCGTGGCGGGATCGTAGTGTCTTCTATCTAGAGGCCTGGCTTCATATCGGAACGTGGCGACTCTTCTCTTGGGCCCCTCCTCCGGCTCAGCCTCCACGTACAGCGCGGCTCGGCCATGTCGACTGCGGAAACACCTCATTTCCCGAGGGTCCCCGTCATCAGGAGCGTATAGAGGCACCAGTCTTCTCGCACCTTCTACGAAGATACGAGCTGGGAAACGCTCAGCGGCTACTGGGGAAACAAAAAAAACCTATAAGTATATATTTTTTTAATTATCATTTTTTGATGGTAAAACTTTAATATAAAATGGAGGTATCTATTCCTCAGCTCACCATGAAATTTATATTAAAATTTTATCGACGAAAGATTAAAAATTGCTCACAACGGCGTCAACAATACGGATGGCATTAAACTCGGACTATTGTAGTGTCTATACATAAAAAATAATGTTATTGTTTGAATTATTCTTTAAATGTGTTTTACCGGTGTCGTTAAGCGAAAGAGTGTGGAAGAGATCAGGCGGGTCGGGCCGTCTGATGACCCTGACGCACACCCTGAAGTCCCGTTCGTCGGCCGGCAGCGGAGGCCTGAACAGCAGTCGCAGCGCCCCCCGAGGGTACAGCCACGACACCGCGCCCTCCCGACACCGCAAGTACACCGGCGTGACCCCGCGCTCCGCGTTCGACGTTAATCCACTGTAACAAAAGTCAAATCAATATATTATTATCAAGTATAACCGATTAAGTCCGATTAGTGCTCGCGTGGATCGAACATGTTAAACCTGGAATATAGTTATATTAATCTATGTCTGGAATATTCTCTGCGTCATATAGGAGTTGTGAAGTTTGGTATCGGTTTTCCAATAGACTGACAAAATTATAGCTTACTATTATTGCTTTAAAAAATACAAATTTTAATTATTCATTTTTATATTTAGTTTAATTACTTAAATTGCTTAAGGCTTGGAAATATTTGATTAACAATTCATTTCTACATTTTTAGTTGACAATTTTCTTCATTCTGACCAACACTATATTATGTATATTTATGGGGCCCCTGTTTTATGCTTCTAACCCATTTCAACCTGTACATTGTCTGTGAGTATCATTCAAGAAGATATGATGATTAATGATTTTATAACGATCAAATAAAAAGTTTACTATAAATCCATTTATTTTACACGTCTTAACTTGCGTTAATTCTTCCATAAGCTGTGCGGAATCCTAAAAACTGCATAATACGAGTGCAGTGTGTCATACGAAGATACTTTTGAATTAATTCGCCGAACACATATGAAATCATATCTATCAACGATTCTGGCTTGACTGGACTGGAGTACCTAAAATAAAACCCAAAAATTTTTATGACCCCCAACTCCATCATTACATTATTCGAAAGTCGCTCCAATCATATTGACGCTCATTATTTAAGACAACTGATTGGGGCGTGCATCATCGGCTACCGAAGATGCTAATTTATAAAAGAATTACGTATTCAGCACACGCCGCGACAAGAAGTGGGTTGTTGCAATTTATTTTCTTCTACACAATCTTTTTTGCCTATAAAAGTTAATACTGCTTTTTGCGGTTTCTATAAAACGAAATCGTTTCGTAATATCATAAGGAAAAAAGGTATTTGGAAGGTATAACACCTTGTGTTGGGTTTATAGACAAACAAAAGTCATTTATAGACAAAGTCCTTATGCCGCCCGAACGTCTGTCATAGATAAACGATTGTTTTCCAACGATAATGATACGGCCGACAACGATGATAATTTACCTACGTAGGTGAAGCAAGGAATAAAAAAGATTTTTTTTTTGCCAGTAATGGTCACCCATCCAGAAATCGACAATGCACTGGATCAATACAATAAAATGAACACAAGCCGTTGTTTTTAACAAAGCAAAGCCTTGTCGAAAACATCTATATACATATAATAAAACTAACTGATCAATGTCTGTATGTGCAGGGAAATGTTTGAGAAATACTCATAGTATTATCGGGGTATTTTATTAACAAAGATCCTAAAAAAATGTTTTTTTTAGAAATTGTGTTTCTACGTTTGTGTTTGCTAATGTCAGAAATATTTTAACCGATTTGGTTGTGATTTTCACTACTATTTAATAAATAACCATGAGCAGATTTAGTGTTTGTTTTATTTCAATCAGTTCCGAAACAAAAAAGATACATCAATTTAAAGAAACTAGTCTTATTTTTTCGAAATGATATAATATGTGGGTACTACAGCATAATTTTCCGAAGCAAAGCGAGGTCGGTAACTTGTTATCTAATATATCTAATAGTCAGGGGACCGCAGTGGACGTACCGAGGAATCGGGTTGTTACTAAGGGGGCGGGTGTTGCGGGGAGATTACGGCACGCGATCGAGGTGTCATTCCGGTATCTCGGCCCGAGAAGTGCTCCCATAAACAAGCCGCGAGCGGACAATTGTATCTTGCATCTCCGGCACGTGGGCCGCAATTCTAGAGTAGCGCCCACGCCCGGCCCGCTCGCAGACGTATACCATAACACTGAAATATATGACCGCTGCCGCGCTATAAAACGATGCCTCGAGAGATTTTACATGCTCTGATGCGACACGAATAAAAACACGACAAGCCTTTATGTTAAACGCATTGTATATGTGGCCCGCCCGACGCCTTTCTTTTATTAAGCCCGAGTCGGGCGCAACGCTCCGTCTCGTCCCAATCTATACCAGAGCGAAGCATTTTATTATCATGAACGACACTCAACGAATGTCATAATGTTTTCAATACAAGACTATGATGCAAGCTTATATCTCAGCAAGCATCGGCTACGTTACGATAACGTGCTGAAACTCCCCACGTCCAGTTTATCATGTCAAGTAATGATACAAAAACTGTTAACATTAATACTATACGTTGTCCATCAATTTATTAATTCCATAAAAAAGGATTTCCATACCTTCACGTAATTGCACACTAGATCATCAATCATGGCGGTCCTAAACTTTTTCTTGTCGCGTCTATTTATAAAAGCATGACACTTCATATTTTTAATACCCTCACGTCATCAGGGACTTCCTTAATCTGGTCTAATGGGCTCAATGTTGAAATATGTGAACCTATCTTACCGGTCGCAATGACAAGTGTGGTCCCCGTCGGACTGTCGCGACACACGTGGGTTTCGACTCGTCGCCACAACCCCTACCCAGCTACAGGGGTGAACAACCTTATCGTAGCATAATACGGAGTACGCGGCTCAAGATTATGCGGTTAAACCAGTACCCATCTAATGAGATGTTTACGTAGTCTAGTACTCTCTTACATAACAAAATTAAAACCATAGTAAAATTATAAGTAGTTTGAGATACATAGTCGCGTAGATGTAATTACCTCGTTACGCTACTATGTTAAATGTAAATGTAAGGTATCTAATATGAGCATGTTTAGAGCAAAGATTGAGGTAGTAAATTTGTTAGATGCAGCAGCCCTGTCCGACGCGACGTCGCGTTATCGGCGCGCGCTAAATAAACACGCACAAAAACACTAACGACATAAAAACCGCATACGCTTTTTGTCCCCAAAGCAGAAGAAAAACCTTGAGGGGTGTTAACGGCGTACTGTTCCGCGTATAGACGCGTTTTTTCTATGACTCCGAAAAATATTTCGTTTAATAAATTCCAAGTCACTAAACTGGTATTAATTGTCATCTAATGCGTCGTCGTGTCTCTGGCTAATTAGCGAAAAAGGTTTTCTATGTTTCGTAATAAGTTTAAAAGATTAGAACGTCATGATTATTCTTATTGTCGAAACGATACGTAAAACTCAAAAGGTATAAGTAGAGATTTTATTTAGTGAATTACCTTCCATTGTAAGAATACGACACAAGATTATCAGATAGAACTAACATAATACCGTGTCTTAAAACATACAAAGAAAAAGCGAATCAAATTTAAAGCAATCTCCGGCCATTACTGGCGAATGACGCGGCGCCGATACCGCACTAAAAGCTTCTAACGTAGGCGCTTTTATGTCGAAACATCTTTTTATACTCGCCACAGTCGCTAGAAACAATTCCGGCTTTATCTTGCCTAGACCGTTGCCCACACATATAGATAAGCTATTTTTCATCTAATAAAGTGTAAATGGTTTGTACTCGACTTGTGATTACGCATTGATGTCAACGTGAGTAACTCAATAAAAAACACCTCGATTTATCAATGTTTTTACAGCCCATTCGAAAGTGCCGCGTGATGCCCGGTTTACCTTAAATCGTTTTATGGTTACGAGAAATTAAACCGTATTGGTGGCATAAAATCAAAACGAAAAGGTGAGAATAATGTCATACAATTCAAACAGCTATAAATATTAACAGCTTATTAATGGATTTCTATACATAATGCGAACAAAAACCTTTGTTATTTTACAATCATTTTATTCGGCTCTACATAATAAACTTTTAACATATTACTGTCAAAATATCAATCAAATGCGACAAAGCTACGATGTTTAATAAAAGTCAATTTAAAATATTTTAGGATTGGAATTCGACCAGTTATGTAAATGTGCCGTATGAATATGTTTGAGAGCATGTTGTGGGCAGAGAGGATCTTTTGTTCGGTGGAAAAACAAAATCAGCGGCTGTTTGTAACGGTATCTAATCATTATGTATATTATATAAAATTATTGTTGAACGGCATAGAAAGTTCGTAAGCGTATATCCATAAAGCTTTATCTCTGTCACAACAGTCGGCTATAATAAAATAAACGTGCATCTCTTCTACGAAGTCTTATTTATTCTCGCCCAAACCTGGGGCGAGATAACAATGACGCGTACGTTCAACTTTCATCTAGATTAGGGTTGACGATCTTGTTAATAACATTTAATATCCAAGTACTAAAGATGTAGTATCTATATTTTGGCCTACTTCAAGTATTTATAACAGCATTAAACGAAATATTTCCCCGCATTATGAACTTGATTTTACTAACACATGTTAGGACATCATCTAAGTATAATAAAATTAGAATGAAACTTTGTCAGAAACTTCCAAAGATCCCTCGAAAATTAAATCTAGTTACTAATTGACAACCATTTGCTGCAACTATTGTGGTTGTTTAATCTTTCTTACTATTACCAATGATCAATAATAGGTACAAAGTCGTGATTTCTCCACGATCAGACATCACAATAGCCGTTCCTATTCCGTCAGCCCTGCGGTTGACACGAGCCGCGCCTATCGACCCACGCGCCGGTAGCTATTACCATACTCGATAGCATCGCCAGAACCTGGTTTAGCAGTACAGGGAAATGGCTGTTATGTTCTTGACCTTGTGATGTCAGTAAGTTAACACCATTTCAGCAAGGTTTTATCAACCGACGAATCTCAATACAAAACAAAGTAACCTAGACGAGGCGACAATGTTTTTAAATGTGCACACGGCAATATGCGTACGTACCTTTTAGAATAATAAAGAATCGGAATGACGACGCAATATTTTGTATTATTACGACTGTATATTATTATAATATGGTTTCAATTATTAAATTCTAAAACGTACAACAAAAAGGTACTAGATCGTATATCCAACATGAATATCAAGTTGGTATGTTTATTTATAGTAGACAAGTATTTGAACAGGAAAGGGAAACAATATTTCATATAATTTAGATAGCTTGTAGCGTTTAACAATACACTATAACCGCCGCTACAATTTCAGTCGCTTGTCGCCGCCGCACACAAGCTTACGAGTACAACGGGCAAGATTTATAAGCTTTCAAGCTCACCCACACACAGCTTTTAAACCTCCACTCACGCGCACAAACACCTCTCGTTTTTTGTTTCTAGGTCAGCGCCGACCAGAGATGTAAGATTGCTAGAACAGCGGCCGGCGAACAGTTCCGTGATCTGTTTTGTTCAGCTGTGCCTGAGCTTGGTCATTCCGCAAATTCTATACTATACACTACACAGTCAAACGGCCATTGTTTCTGAAACATTGCGCGTAAGAAATTCAAACAACGTTCCCAAACGTAAATATTATTACAGAAAGATCGGTAGATCGGTACACTTATAATTGACCACAGCAAAAAGATCGAGAATCTAAAAAGGTACAAAATGTAAAGAATACGTAATATACGAGACATGAGTGCCCAATTTATTGTAAGTGTCAAACCGTGTATGCAGGATTTCCGTGAGACAATGGGCCATGTTATAGGTATGGTACGTCTGAGAGGCATTCGGACAATGGCCGGGGCGGCCGCCCTCGCCGCGGGCGAAGTCTCCTCGCACGTGCGTGTCCATTGTATTCATACGCTATAAACCTGAGCACAATAGGGCTCCAGACGGACAACTCATGGTTCCAAATGCATCTCGGCATTAATATTTGATACAGGCGATCGAGTTACATGCTGTGGATAAAAGGTTCGTGTTTTGGCCTTATTGCTACCTAATTGAATATCCTTATTAAAGGGAAATCAGAATATTATATATTGATAGAATTAGTAGACGCTTGGGATTTTTTATTTGTTTTATATGGAGTCAGATAACCTGCAACAGAAAAACACCTGACGCGTCGTTTGCACAGCTGGGTGTACAGCGGGTAAGAGAATTTGGTTGAGTTGTGACCACATGCTATCCTTAGACAAAGAGTTAACGATAGAAAGACGCTAACACTACATACATATAATCTTATTGAAACATAATATCTAGTTAATTTATAAGGCATTATATTCCCTTTTACCAAACAAAATATTTTAACGAGTATCAAAGTACTATTAACAGTACTAGCACGACAAAGGTATTAGTATTACACAACGATTCGTGTGAGATGAAAGCGGCGCGGCGCGTGACCGCCAGACGCGTAATGACTTCGGTGTCCCTAGAGCGTTGCATAATTGATTTTAACTCACAATGCCTTTCAACTATCAAGCATAAATCCCCATAAAACATTGTATGTCACAGATATTAATTTATATAACAGGGTTTCTTGATCAAGAAATTCAGGTACGTAATTATTACATTCAAATTAAATTTTAACACAATTTAAATGAAGTCCTTTAAAACGAGACTAATGCGAAACGATATAAAAAATTTCAATTTAAACTAAGCTATAAGAAATCTTAAATATATCTACTAATTATATAAGCTTTGTGCGAAGTTAATCAGCGATGCTTATTTCCTGAGTTGAAGTAAAGTCCATAATCAGACTAGATATTCCAAAATACGTCAAATGCGAAATTAATTCCATTAATTTTATAAATACCAATATTTGTTAATATATACTCAAAGAGCCCATAAACGTAATAACCTTATGGTATAATATATCTTTTAGTACCAATTCTGTAATAATTGTAGTGTTCGTAATGGACTCGACATATAATAAACTTTACAATTTCCAGCCATACAAGGTTACGTGTTTAGATTGCGGCTATTGCGAGTCGAGTCGCAGCGCCAAGCTTCCTTAATCTTATACTAGACGTTAGATTGCTCCGTACGAGATGTTGATAGGCAGTGCTGAACTATAGACACGTACAACATAACCTAAACATAGGTACTTGACCTAAGGATGTGCCACATCAACTTTATTAAACTCTTGTGTTGAGTACCTTTGTACCTTTCGAGATTGCCAAGAGCGCATGGTCTTATCGACTGAGGAAAACCCAATAAATCCATACGTGTTGGAATTAAAGGCCGTTATTTAACTCTTCATTACTAACACGGACTATATAAATTCTCTCTGTGGTACCTGTTTTTGTTATAGCAATTATCTATTTCAATATTAAACACTATGAGTAGAAACTCTAAAACTAAAGCTAAACAAAAACAATCGTCGGTATGGAGTACACATGCAACTTTGGAAGATGTTAACTGTTTTCACAGATAAGTTATGATATAAGATTGCGTGATCCTTAGTATCTCAATAATTCTCACCTCTCACCGCTCAATCTTTTTTTAACCTTTTTTCTACGTATCAGTCTTTTCAAATCCACTGCTGATCATAAACCTAATTAGCGCCATTGCGACTGGTCTTGGGTCCTCTGAATCCAGCGGGCATTAATCGTAATCTATCATTATAAAGCTCATATTTTATATCAGTTCAGCATAAAATAACCTGAGTGTTATATAATTCATACATGATGTCAGTTTTTATAAATAAATAGATCGATGATTTATAGATAACAGCAGACATCCCTACTTGGTCCCGATGGTGATTCGTTCTGATTGTATAATGGAGTACTGTAGTGCGCGCGTGGGCGCCCCTCTGTCACCGTCTCGACACACGTACGTAATGTATCTGCACCTCACAAATCATCTTTATCTTCCAACAGAATCGAACTATCTACGAGTACATCATTAGATACTAATATGAGCGACAGATCTAGATAAGATTGTCGATGGCTTCTTATATAATTTGATAATTCCGAGTTTCAATACCTTTTACAACTCTTTTTTAATGAGATAAGTTTTTGTTTTAAAACCGATGAGTTTTTAAATTTATAAATAAATTAGTATGACATTTTGACAAGGTTAAAAAATGGTTAATGGGTCGATAGTTACTATAGATTGTAGATAATATTAACATTTAAGTTACAAAAACCCTATGTAACTTGTTCAATGTTTTTTTGTACCCAGAAGTAAGCCCAGTAGCCCAGATAACTGCCAAGATCCAGTACAGATTAGAGGAAAATTAGTCTGAAAGTAAGCAGGACCAAACGCACCGAAACAGAATACATTTTCGATTACTTTGTTAGAGGTTAAACATTCTCATATGTTCTGACTCTCAAATTAATGTTGGCCAGTTTGAAAAACGGTAGAAAAGGCCATATTGTGCCAACACAAAACAAAGTTGGGATATGGCCAGGAGGAAAGATATTGTAACACGAAAGATATGTAAACGATTTAATCTCAGCCCTTCTGTATAAAGACAAAAGGTCAAACCATAAACACATCTTTGCCTTAATTTTAAATTAAAATGCAATTCAATTTCAATTTGTGTACTGTACCTACAATCATTTGACTAATTAATCCACAAGTTCCCCTATTACCAATCCAAGTAACCTTAGCAATAATTACACTGGGCAATAATTTAACCTAGCTCTACTTCATCTTTGACCTTATAAAACGGTGTATGAAATCATCCGAGGTATTAAATCAGGAGCAGTCTAGCGCCATCTGGCTAAATTGGTAAACACGCATTCCCATCT
>DWJN01005381.1:0-11539 GCA_018248895.1 Carystus phorcus
GCGTGATAAGACGCTCAGTCCCTCGCTGAAAGGGTCTCACAAGAGCACCGCGATCGGAGATCTCCGGTTGTGTTCCGATGGAGATCCCGGAGTCCTCGCGGCGAGGAAAGCTACCGGGGTGGTTTTAGTGCGGTAAAAATACCACATATCCCTGTCACTACCACAGCACCAGGTACCTTTTGAAGCTTTCCCCTCGACAAAAAAAAGGCTACTAATAACGTAAAAACATCAAATTATACTCTTTGAAAAAATTATGTCCCGATGAGTTTGAGTTGGCTACATACTTAACTAAACGCATAAATTACTTACTGAACGCATATAAACACGCACCATCTCG
Source organism: Carystus phorcus (assembly GCA_018248895.1). Lineage (NCBI taxonomy): Eukaryota > Metazoa > Arthropoda > Insecta > Lepidoptera > Hesperiidae > Carystus > Carystus phorcus. The sequence goes on from DWJN01005381.1 coordinate 338, forward strand.
CTCCAGCAGACATGCGGTTATAAGCTACAATACGTGTAGGTATGTGCAGTAAGACGACTTTTCCACGCGGGGCTTATAAGCGCTATAAAAAAGTCTCATAGGCAGACGAGACAGTGGCATTGAAGGTCTAGTCTATTATTTACAAAAACGAGATTATATGCGCGGAACGTGCAAGCAATCTATAAACACTTTTATGGACTATCCATCTTCTATATAGGATGTTAGTTTTTCGATTATTGTTAGGAATTCATGCAAGAATACGATAATCATGTATCAACACCTCTACGTATTACTTATCTATCAGTCCACTAATTAACATTCCTATAATCAGAAAAGATCGTCTGGCTATAAGTCATCTATTCTTTACACCATATTGTTATTTCGTGCTTCTTATACTTTGTTCATTACTTGTTGGTACAATATAAATCGTAATCATATCCATTTCACGTTTTTTTGAGTAATGATAGTAATAATAAAATGTGTTATTTTTACTGATTATAGATGTACATAACAATAATATAGCTTTTAGATACTCGTACCTTGTGTTTTTTTCAAACGAGATCATAAAGCTGTTTGAAGAAGTCGCCTCCAACGTTTCCACTCAAACTTTGTAGTGGGTATATATTCGTTTCTTTGAGTGCTGTCTTAAGGCATATATTCTAAGCGTCACAGGGTGTGGTTTGACACACGACTTCATTATAAAGAGAGGTCAAATTCTAGTCTTGCCGTGACCCGTATTTGAAGAATTAGTTTGCCAACTCAATACGTCCAACCCCAACACCCTCTCAACAAACGTGTTTTTGAAACCGTAAGATGTAGATTAAGTCCATGACCTGTTATGTGTAAATGAATAATTTCGTAGCTGAGCGCTTTTGGATAATTAGTACCGAACTAGCCCTGAACTGAAGTTGGACCAATTGGTCGTAACTTTGGCCTTACAATTTTTGTTGATGTAGGATCGTGAATATTGATGATGTCGAATTAACGATACATCGGATACCAACACCGATATCTCAGTGATAGGTTGGTCACGTAGATATATTCATTAGTCCCATTCATCGGAATCGGTGACATTAGTTGACCGATTCAAGATACTTTTAGCGCGCCTGTAACTTGCCATTGATTACACTATTCAAAAGGTAACTAATATCATTTCTAATTAAAGTTTTTAAAATATATTTGATATTTTATGACGGTGCAATGTGAATTCCAGCGCTGAGATATTATGAGCGTGTAAGTATCAAAGCATCCCAGAAGTGTTTCATAATATAATTGTATACGTACTTGGAGAGAAAGAGGTAAGTGTTACAAATACGTTTGTTATACGATGTGCACATTGCAAATGGTTCATATTCAGTGTGCGATGGTTCTACGAATTAATTAAATAGCCACGTGCCGTTTACCACCTACATTTTCATAGTTAATTTATAATTTATGCATCAAGCTGAGCATTTTGTACCGTTATGGGATACTTTATCTAAGCCACAACGGACCACCGTTCATTGGTTAATAATTGAACGTAGAATGTTGATTACATAAACAGGTAGACGGACTTATGCCAATCGTTAACGATGCTTATCTATTCGTAAATTATGATAAACACTTTGTGATTGGAAGAAAGTCGCTTTTACCTTTAGACTTGTTGAAATTTGATTTCACTATTGCAAAAAAACCTATTGATTTAAAATTAAACTTAGCAGTTTGGTGCTCTCATTTCGAATTTGAAAATGAATAACGTAAATAAAACTACCATATGGAACATGAACCCTTTAATAACATGATGTTTTCAAAGTTATGTAATACTGGTCAGTATTGGTCCACTTGAACCAAGACTTCTCAGCTTGATGGTTTAACCTTTCTGATTCTGACACAAGAGCGGCGTTAACTTAATAGTTTGACGTCAAGCATTAACTTATATTCAAAAGAAAAAAAAACACTATTAACCAACATTAGCGCTTCTATTTTCAAACTTAAAATATTCTGCTACAACTATCGTTGGCGAGAAGATCTTTTTCAATCGATCACTTGTGCTAATGTGAAAACTTAAAGTCATAAGATTACGTTAATCGATCATCGATGATATTGATATGGCACGGTTGAACCGTAACGGAAGCTAGACGCCAATATAGTTTGTACAGTAATATACGTGCATAACTAGCCAATCTATTTTCGTTCGACATAACGATTTAGAACTGATGGACACAAATCCCATTGCTGGGCTCAAGTCACATCTTACACCGTGAAGGGTAAAGAACATAATCCACACGTGCGAAGTATGAATTGGCAAAACACACGCAGTACTTTATAACTACCAGACATGCATTTGACGTCATCATAATTAACTTCTAATACACAGTTGTAACATCAAAGGCGCTTGCCTGTGGACTCTGGACCGCTACGCAGATGGCCGAAGTTCATATCACTAGCGTAGCTCATACGAAAATAGCAATCACGAATACAATATAATAGCGCTAAATGATCTTCATAACCCACGAATTACTGAATTAGACAATACATGAATATCTACTGCTTCCTTTGATTCGATATTCACCGCATCTGCTTTAATAGAATTTCATAAACAAACTACATAATATTTAACTAAATTTACCGAATTCCTTATAGTCAAATACGTCAATAAAACCGGTTAGTTATTTATTTTCACATAAAATGTTAATTAGCACCTGCTTTAAACGCGATTCATAAATAGGAAATATGTGGTAATTATAGAGTTATAGCTAACCGGCGGACAGTTAAAGGTCGGATTCCACAAAGCAGCGCTCATAGGACAGGTGTATGAATGCAGGAATAGGACGATTTGCCGTGTACGTCGAGTGGTCGAACAACAGCGTGAGATCGCCGCACCTGCCGAGCCCGCGCCGCGTCAAATAAACGTTATCGCAATGAGAGCGGCTCTGGTAGCATCGTTCTTTAATATCAAACGGCATCGTGTGTCACGTACATTACAGATCAAAGATTGTGTAGGCCTAACGGATTCTCATAAGGCCTAGAATAGCACAATAAAGATAAATTCAAAGTCACTATGTATGTATATGGACGATATGTATAACAAGACGAACGGTTACCGACTGCCAAACAACGAACAGTTTGAACAAATCCTAAAATGAAGTATAAGAAAGTTTTGAAAATGAGCAATAATAATGGGAGTACCTATTAGAAATAAATTTCCTCCGAATTACTTGTAAATGACTACATGTCCAATATTTCCACGGAAGAACTCCCGGTTACAAGCAAGTACTAATATGAAATTTAAAAATATGATAAACAACAATAATAGAATAGAATAGACGAAACGTGTTTAGGCCCTGAATGTCATCCAAACTTTCTGTCACAATATTCAAAATTTTACATACGTCCAAATGAACGTTGATGACATGTTTCAAAGTTCTCAAATTACTCTTAATTTTGCTTTCAGAGATTTATGAATAATTCAAAACAAATCACATTACCTTTCTTGGGGTCCATGTTGAATTTTTTCCTTCCTATGCTCATCTGTTTGGCTTTGCTGTTCTGCTTGCATTCTTCCTGTCCGTCGAGGGCCTCCAACTCGGCCACCACTTCTCCGAGCTCATCTTTGAGTTGCTGTAAAGAGAGAAACAAATGTTCAGTCAAATGTTTCAAACCTATTTACTCGTTAAATGATACAATACTTTAAGACGCTACACTTCCACTTCAGCATATCTGATGTGATATTGATTAGATTTATTAGGCTTTTAATTTCTATTATGCATAGGTGTTTGTTTGACATTTTCATAACTTATTTTTGTAGGTTTCAGGTTTTGTCCTCAGCTAGGGCAGATAATTACATGATATAAACACATTTGTTCTAAAGACCTTTGGTTTGTTTGTGACATCTTGTACTATATTAAACTGTATGATTTGTCACATTTAAAACTCCAATGTGTAAGACGCATGACGAATTTGTTTATCGTTTTCTTAGTTTGATAAACAGCATTTAGATTTATGTTTAGTTTCCATACATTTAATGTACCTATTCGACAAATAAGTCTGTGAATTTTTTGCAAGTCTCGCTTAATTCAGCCACCACCGTCAAGGAACCGTTCTAAAGTTCCAACTAGAAACTTAAGAGTCAGTACTTTCTTTCTTCTCTCTTCTTTCCTAGCAAACAGTATTTGCTGATATCCATGAGCGAGTGACCATTCACAACCATGTGTTTCATCTGCTTGGTTCTTGGTATACGTAAAAAAAGTCTAAACTTTAACATGTAATGAGTCGTGAATATACTTTCCGTACGGTATTTCTACATGAGCAAGCTTTATAGTAAGCTCGCTTTGGTTCCGACCACACTGGCGACAAGGTAAACCACAGAACTTGCCTGTATACGTACCCTCGTGTGGAATGTTCAATTCCGATTTAGAATGTCGTGCAACATTATCAACGAATACTAACATAAGCGTACCTAATACATTACTTTTAATCTCCAAAAATAAAGTTTATACATATCATTTGTAATTTTTTAAACATAAAAAAAAATAAAGGTTCTATGCAAAAATTACTATTCTATAATATTAAAATCATCTGAAAGTATAATTGTATTCAAGTTATACTGGCATTCATGAGTGCCTTAGGTCTTTAGTGCAACTTTAACCTTTTTCATATTTAAAAGTAATTCATGTAGTGATGTCTCTAAACAACTATAATTATCGTAAAATACTACTTCTCAATTGTTTATTTCTTACATAATTATCTTACTTGATCAAGAGCCTTGTATTTTCATTGCAATATTTTCGAAATGCGATGTAGGAATGAATATATCAAAATATCTGAAAGACGAATTCTCACCATGCAAATATACCTCTACGAAATTGGGGCGTGCAATTATTCACCCAAACATCTACAGACACAATAGAAAAATTGCCAAGCAGGCCTAGCCTGAATGAGTGAGTCTAGGCTCTAGGCTTCGAAATACGCAACGAACAATGCGACTACGAGCAAATATTCCATTCTTTCAGATTTCATCTTTAAAAACAGTATTTGTTTCAATAGCGCTGAATGGAATTTCAATAGACATGACCTCATTTTCTGTCCTGATCTTATACACAATATAATAAATTAATTGGCAATTTGCTATTTGAATGTTAAAACATAATTGACGCCCTGTGGCGAGGGTGACTTAGAAAGTAAACCGCAAACATGGCCGATGTTAGCCAAGGCTTATTGAAATCATGATTGGGATTATGCAATGTATGTGATAATTATGTTTGATTAGCACGACTTCATGTTCGAACGCACATATATTAATTGCAAGTTCCTTCATTTAAAATACTCAGCCAATATAGAAACAGCTCAAACAAAGAAATTAATAATCGACAATCAACGACGAATGGAAAACAAAGATTTTCTATTTTATTTTATGAAAATATCCAATACATGTTAGTTGGTGTTGTTTTGCAATTGTAATAAAATTATATTCATTTTACTTAAAAGAATATTTAAAGCATTTTAACCCCTGAAGTCAATGAGCCTCAAATAAAGTATAAGACTTAATGTTTGTTTACTGTGCTTTTATGTACATTTTATGAAAATAGCTAGTTCTTTAAAAGTAACTGTTTTATTGAAAAAAATTACATAAATAATGAAGTGATAAAATTAAATGCAGTTAAGTATATTAATACATTTTCATAAAATTAATATTGTTTAAACTTAATATTTAAAAAACCAAGGGAGTCTTAAAGGAAAACTAATATACAACAGATGAACGACGTCCTATTTTAAAATCGAATAAAAATACTAAAATGTGATCAACAGTAGCGACGAAGAAAAGCAACACAGGAAGGCGTACATAGACTAATAAACATAATAAATCATATGTAAACCTCAAGCAGGCACAATGCAGAGCCTTCGCAGCCGCTACGCTCTGGCAGCGACGCTCTAACATAATTTGCGGTCGGCAACCTATTCCCCCTAGGGACAACATACCGGTCTTCCTCGTCTAGACTGTGAAATAATAACAGAAAAAGCCACCCACTTTATTGCCCTAAGTGAAACAATTTCTCATAACCCACCGCCTGCCAACGAATTCAACATTTGTTTATTCCCCCATTGTTCGTATTTATCATAAAACATGATATTCCTATTCATCTATACGTCATAATATTATTGAACGTTCCAATTCTTAGTGTAACTTAATAAAAAGTATCAAATTCATGAACAAATACTTAATTGCGGTTAGTCAGTAGAATACATAGTCTACGTAAAGTAACCAACTCGTATTTACCTAGATAGTTGAAAAAAATCAATCAAGTGAGTTTCCAGTTCTGTCTTCTATGATTGAGAGTTGTGTGTTTATCAGTCTGTCTAGACGGGTTTTTACGTCGTACCAGAACCAGGTAACAAGATAGCTTCTCTAAGAAATGTATCTAGTTGCAATTAGAAATCTTAAGAAAAAGTACCTGTTTGTAGGGCGATTATATAAAAGTTTTATACATACTAACAACCTCTGTTTAATTCTGTAAAGAAACGTTTTATAGATATTTATATATTTAGCATGTATGATTAACCACTTCTTTTACGATTTGTCATCGCAACAATAAAGATTTGTCGATATAAACCCATTCTTAACAATTTGTTTTCATGCATAAAATTTAATAGATATATTCACTTAAGCGCTAAAAAAATTTCACAAATTACATATTCAAGCGATAACTTTTGCATACACACATAAAGGATGTATTAGTATTAAAGAGGAAATGCAAAAAGCATTCTATGCTACAGATATTAAAAATATTTGGCGTTTTGAAAACACCGTCCAATTCTTGACGAACAGGTTTTTTAATCTTCAGCAACAAAACCCGAGTCATCCAGAAATGATAACGGAAGAAAAGAAAACAACGTCAAAATAAGGCACCATTCAGGACTCGAGGAAAAATGAGCAAAAAGTGCTATGTTAATCTCTACTCGCGTATCCTCAACGCACTATGAAAGGGTACGCTAAAGAAAGCTCTTTCGATGTGAACAATTGCTGAGGTGAAAAATCTCACGGTTTGGCGCAACTGGCAAAATATAGGACGCTGTTTTCACCAACAACATCGAGCTTTCTTCAAGCTCAATCGGCTAGTTATCTTCGTATAATTTTATTTGTATCTAATTGAACCTTTCACCGATAAAGTGAATGTGGGTGACGTAATATAATTTCTGACTGTTACATTATAAGATCGAAGATGAAGGCACGATGTCACAAAATCGTATTATAGATTACAAATTATCTTTCCTTTGCTCCATTATCAGTATTGTTTTCTATACAGCTAGACGTAATGAAAGGCCAGACTTAGATATCAGAAGACTTCAATTCGCGTGTCATTCGACATTCATTCGGCGTTGTCGTCAGGTATTTGAACGTTATTTATATAGTTCGGCGTGATGCCTCGTACCAGGCGACAACGAACCTGTGGTTTGTTGTGGCGCGCGTCATTTGGATGCGACACGATACGTGCCCCATCAGTTATGCAACGATTAAGATTGTGTGGTATAAATAGATGGTAGACTACTGCTTCACAGACCGTTATATTGCGGCAATCCCGTATAAAAAATATATCAACACGTGTTAATGCTACATATAAATATCTTACTTATCCGCCACGGTAAAGCAGTGAATAGTGAAATGAAAGATATTGCGCAAGACAACAATATACGCATTTGAATTTTATTAAATACAACAAGCAAGAAGGAATAATGAAAACCAGTGACAAAAATAGTAAGAAAGTTCTATAAATCTGGCAGACTGAGATTATATCATTTTTTCGAAATTACAACCAAAACGTTCGTGATAGATCAGCGTAATAAAACAAACTTCCTAGAATTATGTTGAACATCGTGATTCCGTACGACCGAAGCTACGACCTTAATTTTGGTCATGCCTGTCATTATAAACAATTTTGTGAAGGTGTGTAATAAAACTGAAGATTTGGACATTACATCACACTTAACATTACCAAAAGAAACACGTCATTCATATAACATTATAAAATTACTATCATAATGTTCTGAAAGTTCACACAAACTAATTTGATCAAATCGAATAACAACAAAAAATCATATATTCAGCATACACATATTTTTTTTGCTTTTGAAATCCACTACAATATCATTGTAAGCATGATATCTAACAATAGTTATAGTAAGTAGTAGGTAATAATATCAATCGATAGTTACGTCGAGTTCCTAATAATTATAGATTAGTAGCTGTCCCGGTGGATACTCTCTTGCAGCATACAAAAACCTATTATTTCTATCGTATCAAATTATGAATCTAAACCATTCTCAAATCAATCTAAACCATTCGTTCTTAACACACAGTATAAAAATCATCAAAGTCGGTCCAACCGTTTAGGAGGAGAACGGAAGAATTATATATATGTATAACATGTGGCGATATTTTAGTCTCTACTATGATAAATCAATTCCAACGATCGATAAAGAAATTAGTGTCCTCTATGGGATAATCAATTTTCAAAACTACAAAAAAGGTTACAGCTTGGAAAAAAAAACCGTATAGATGTTTATAAATAATACAACACATTCGCAAGTGTTTGTACATTACAAGATCGTTACTTAAAGTGTCATGATCCCCAACGAGACGCGACAACAGACACACGTAGTGTAACGAAAGGCCCCGCAGCCGGATACATTGAAAAATGGATCATAAATCTATATCAAGAGCGATGTTGCACTGGTCAATCATTTAATTCAAACTGCAAAGTTCTATTTGCAATTTGATCATCTATGGAGCGAACGGTTCATTGGCTAGCCGCATTATAGGTGGTTATTTAATTAAGGACGGTGGTTATTCAAGGGTGTCTATGCCTCGAATGGATTTATTTGAAACGATACTGCGAATATTGCGGTCCAATGTAAACGATACTTGTATTACGAGAACATGGGACGACTCTGATACGTCATTGATAAGCAGGCAAAGGAGAGCGAGCACGTGAATCCTTTGAGACTTTCCCCCATTAAATCACTTTCCCTCCGTTGTATTTAGTTTCAGTTCCGCATAGGATTGTGTTCTGCTTGCATAAAATAAGAAAGTCAATGAGAGCTCTTAGATAATTTTATCAGGTTATGATAATATAGGTTAGTTACACATATGGTTGAAAGCACTCGTGGAAATCTTAGAAAAAAATTACATGTGCTTATTGAAAATAATTTGCAAAATCATCAGATGTGCTCCATAACAATCTATACAGACCAATTTATCGATATAAGAGTTGAAGTTTTCAAAAATTCTGCAATATTTTTTTATTAATTCAGTTAAGAAGGAAATGCGAAGTAAATCGTATGAACATTATTTTTAAATTACAGTTAGTAAATTAATTTCTGAACTGGATTTAATATGTTACAGTTTATGAGTGATAAAAAATGAGTTAATTCAGTGTTCATTAAAACAAAAAGGTAAAAGAAGCGCACATGTCAGTTGTTTTATAATTTGAAACAAAAGAAAATCTCAATGTTCAAGTTACATACAGTCATACACAACTGTGATTCATAAGCTAAGAAGTGTAATATAACAATATAACAAAGGCACTGAAACATTCAGACCAATTATTTTTCAGAACACCTTACACATTTGACATTATCATCGGTAACAAGGATACGAAACAAGCTATCGAGACCTGTTTCCGGGCTTGATGACCTTAAATTATTTAGACATCACTTTTGTCATATCTTTCAATTACGCAACTACGATAGATGACTAATTTATTTGTCTGTAATAGTTTGACTTTAAAATAATATTGGACTGTTCAGGTCAGCATGGAAATTATGCGCTTTGAAACTTTTCTCGAGAGGATAAGACAGTTGTTATTTTTGACAACCATAATACTTCAGTAAGTTTACTGCTTTCAACTTGATTACATTACTTAAACTTTCGTATTTCAATCTAATCTTGCTCAATTCTACACACACATTCGATTCGATTTTTAAGTCAACTATTTTTCGTTATAACATACTTATCAGCAGTTATGTAGCACATGTTAAATATGTAAGTTATTTTATCAATTTACATTCATGAAGTCTATATATAATTGCAACGGCAATACCCATATTCTTACTACAAGGACTTCGAGCACTTTTTATTGCACATAACGTACATATATCGCAAATGCAAACAACGATACCAATGTCGATATCACTAAAAATATCGGATGTAACCTCGTAAGTACCTAAATATTTGCATGAGAGGCAAATAAGGGAGTAGCGATTTTCACGTACGTTAACAGAAAGACGAGCCGTCTGTTGTAGCGAGACGGATGTGTGATTACATGGGTACTTTACACTAACGCCCGTATCCTGGAAACAGCTAGCTATACATGCTTCTTATACTCACGTCTTATATACGTAACGTATTCACAAAACATTATGCTAATTCCCACCAACCTTATAATTAAAGGCCAAACGAAATTTATTCGTATTGCAAAAACTATTGCTGCAACAACTAACAATCTCATAGCAATGGTTTCAACAATTGAAATTGTAATAAAATTATATAGATATAAAATTTAAATAGAATGTTGAGATATGTCAATTCATCTATCATTATGTAAGCATTGTAAAAGTAAACACACATTTGATTCCCATTTTCTTTTGACTGTTGGGCTACTTTTAAATGTGTTATAAACTGCAATATATAAAAATTATTGTCATTATTTTATATTTATTATCAGCTATTAGCCGGTGCCCGAATACTAGCTTTTTTCTGTTTTAGCAGTTAGCGGAAATTTTGTACTAGAAAATTCCTATTTCCCCACTTCTTAGTTTAATAAAGCTGAGTTGACTTAAAATTTTTATGCAAATCAGACGATTTTTTTTACAATTTAAGTTATGCATTTTGAAAAATACGTTCAGTGTAACCCCACAGCATAAAAGGGTCCCTTTCAAAGTATTGAGTTTCTAGACCGACCTGCAGCTTTTTATTAAATAGCAAATATTATATTTTATTATTTTTAATTTCCTTCGTGAATCAATTACTATTTCTTTAATGACCACTAAAGTATAAGCTTTTTATATAATAGTTTACGTTACTAAAAAGCTCTTCGATTTCCTATAAACTAGAACGGCCTAACAATAGAATCCATCATTACTGGCCATTTAACGACGGTCCATCGGCCTAATAGGTTAGCTAATGTATGCCAAGCTATTAATAAGATAGCTCACTGAGAAGTAAAC
>DWJN01005382.1:0-11538 GCA_018248895.1 Carystus phorcus
TTTATAATTACGTGCGTCACGACTGTTCTTCATTAAAATTAAAAACGTACCAGTAAAACGGACTCCCATGTATGAACGGGCCGTTACACGTAAGTACGTCATCGTGTTGGAGCTGACTCAGCGACGTGCGGCACTGCCACGTTGTTGTGATACGTTAGCACTTTAAAGCGTTCGTAATTACGTGCGTCACGACTGTTCTTCATTAAAATTAAACAGCAACGTGATTCAATTCATAAATCATTTTTTTTAATATTGAATCCATTAAACCATTTAATTTGGCTATGAGAAAATAAAAGATGCTTTTTCTTCTCTATATGTCAACCGTTATATTTATTATTTTTGCTTCGATTTAAATAATGTTGGATTTTTTATTTTATTTTATTATAATGGTACTAGACCATAAAGTTCAAGTTCTTAGATAAACACTTAACAAATGTATCTAAGTGCGTATCTAAGTAAGAATTTCTTTGAATTTTTAATAATTATTATGATGGAAATCGCTTGTGGACAAAACTTGTGGTATTAATTGTGTGTTTTATACATTTGTAGCATAGTTCAGTATTGTATGCACCTAGATGATCTCTAATAGATGTAGAAGAATTCGTGACGAATAGCAATTGGAAACCTGTAGTGACAGCATGATTAATCGCGAGCCCTACTTAACCCCACCACTGTTCAGACATTTTGCCATCAGTCAATTCATTAAGCTAACAAAGTACTACCGGTAATGACTCCTCAACGAACCGTGCGCCACCATACAACTAAGGTTCAGAACACATTAATTTACTTATATTTGGTATATAAATTACTTGAGTAAACAGCGATGTGACTGCAAGTCATGAAATATTCCTCTATGGAACTTAATACTTGACTTGTATATAATTATGCGGTACGAAATTTGAGAACTAATTCTACTTTATACCCGATGTGCAGAAGCATACAATTTCCTAAAATACTTTGAATTTTAACAGTAATTACTTTTATCATCATTACATACATTTTATTTTGAGCCCGTAAACTTAATTTTAGAAATTGTAATTTAATATCGGGAATTGAACCCAATGATTTAACATCCGATATTTTTGTATAATTTTAAACTGCATATCTATTTTCTTCATTTTCTTATAATTAACCCCATTAAAACGTTAACATTACTATACCTAATTGTTTTATCGGAAACTCCCTAATTCAATATCAGTGCCAAACCGAACAATTTAAATTAACTGACGTCAGTTACAATCATCAATTTGAGTGAAGAAGTCTAATTAAGGAAGCCCTTACAAGTTACCTCCATAAATCTGAACAGGCAACAATATGGGCTATCCATTACGTGGGCCAAGAAACATTGGCGGAATATTCCAATAAGGAGAGTTCGAGGGGTGTCCGTTAGGACAAATATAGTTTTTCAATGACGACGTTGGGTACTTTCGAATTTGTTAGACCCGACTCGCCGTGGAAGTTTCCTGACGTAAATCACTTTTAAGTTACGCTCGGTATTAAATGCATTATTTTGCTCATAAAGTTACATTCGACGTGCTGAAATAAATGGTTGTTGACTAACTGGTTTGGTTTCAGTTCATAGTGCGAAGAAGCTTGCGTAAAGTGTAATAAATTTTACTTACTTATGAACTAAACATGTTTTAGAAGTTTAAACATAACTTTAAATATTAATGTCTGGCTATTAAAAGATTTTAAAGTTGTTTTATAACAAATTTAACGTAAACTTACATTATGTGTACTAGAAAGAATTATACTGTAATAAGAATTGCTGCTGCAAATATAGGCAATATAAAAATATATGAAGAGATGTACTAGGACTGAGTTTAGCGTGGTTCAATTAGATTTGAGACCTCGAGTATTAGTTTGTTAAGCGATAACCACATCTAGCAACAATTTTAAGTACATATACCGTCTGGTATCGATCTCATATAACGGCTTTGTCATGTGTATTATTAGAGATAACTCTAAAATACTTCGGCAGTACATATACTACTATACTAAAACTAAACATCAGATGTCACTCAAGCTTAAAAGGAACTACATATTAAACAGCTTTTAAATAGAAAAGTATAACCTTTGGTCTGTGATTCTAAGTAACCGGAATTGGTAGTGACCCTGTCTACGAAGCAAGGACCCCAGTGTTGATATTATTATGTTAAAACAACGTAAAAAAAACTACAAGAATATTTATTAAAATACCAGCAGCGTACGATCGTTAATCACACTAGAAAAGGAAGTGTGAGAGAGAAAAATAATTGTGAACAGAATATTACATAGATTAAGTAAATAATGAAAAATATAAATACTAAATAGGGAATTTTCTCTTATTACCAACACTCCGATTTTGATTCCCGCCCGGGTCTGACGGAGAGACATTTATGTGACAGATAAAACATGTTCTTGGGTAGTGTTAAAACAAGCGTTTCTTGTCCTCGATGTTAAAGCATCTTTCTGAAACAGTGGTAGAATCAAAAAATTACGTGCATAAATGTATGTAAAAATAAACTCATGAATAAATGATTTTAAATTTGTGGGTGTTAGTTATGTGTGTGTGGGGAAGAGTGAGTTTATTGTTCAACTTCGTGTATGACTACAAGACTCAGTTGTGCACTTATTTCCGACTAAAAATAGTAATATGTGTAATTCAAAATGTTTATTTATTATATTGCATTCATTAACTCGCATCGTTGAATAAAAATCAAATCTATTCACAAATGTGTACGCACAATATTCATCCGATCCGCTCAAACATAATGTGCGGGGTAATAATTGTAATTGTGACAAGCGCGGTGTGGGACAATGGGGTATTATTCAAAATTTGTCCTTTATTGTCGGACATAAAACATGTACTGTGACAACAACATTGCGTGCCTATTTGTTTCATGTTCTACGCCAAATTATGTAGATAAGCGAATGAATGGCGGAAACTTGGTCTGAGACTGATGTAAATTAACTCCGCGATCCTTCCATTCGACGCCTTTACGCGGAACAAAGTTTGGAACAGACACCATGAATACCTTACTACGTTACGGACTTAGTAATCTGTATAATGAATTCAAACAGCCATCATAAAAGTTAGTCTTAATCAAATTAAAATAACATTCTGTCCTCAACTCCATAGAGTTTGTTCTATTGATTATAAGCATGAAAGACTGATGAACTCGTAATAGAAAATAATAATTAGCAACTAAGCGTAGCGTGTTTCAATTATAATTAAAAGTTACTATAATAAGAGCAATAGATATACATTACTTTTCAAATTCAGGTTCTTTAGAAATCTATAGCAATAGCCGTTAACATTAAATACTGTAGTAATTTGGAAATTACAAGCTTGTTTAGTAAACTTTACGTCAAAAGAACATCAAACGTCAAGTCTAAATTTTCTTAAGTCTGTGTCGAAACCAATACAGTCCGAGGGGCTTGAACGTCACTTGACTTATGACACATCGACAGGCCAAGTTTATTCAATGGGCCGTCTCACGACGCCAAGACAGCACATAAAATCTGTGGAGCAACTTGAACTGTAACATTTAACTTCCTCCTTACATAATGTTACTGAAAAATAATAAAACATTTTCCTCTCATGTTTACTAATAACCAAACATATTTAAAACGAGCTTTGAGAAACTTTCATCCCCTATTTTATCCCCTTGGGGGTAGAATTGATCAAAATCCTTTCTTAGCAGATGTGTACGTCACAACATCTACCTGCATGCCAAATTTCAGCCCGATCCGTCCAGTGGTTTGGACTGTGCGTTGATAGATCACTATATAAGTCAGTCAGTCACCTTTAAGTTATATAACTATATATACATACATACATTTAGATTACCGTATTTCTGAGACAATATACATTTTTAATAATATTCATAAAATGTATGTACTTATTGATTGTCAAATTTCATTACCAAATTTTCTTTTATACCTTATATTTCACAATACTACACGCGGCTGTGCTCGTGTCTGTTTGGAAATTGCTATACGGAAATAATGCAAAAAATATATAAATGCGCCGGTCTTGAAGGAGAACTGTTTTACACCATTTTTGAAGAACCTGATGTCAAAGAGCTCCGAGGATACTTCAAAAGGAAGAACATTTGACCCAAGTAAAATTGAATAAAAACATTTTAGTTCTTAAACTACTCAACAGAAATATTATTCTCGCATTGTTTGCTAACGAACCGTCACACCGTCCAACCGAGTGCTCTACACTTTAAACATCCTACGGAAAATATCGCCCCTGCTTTTTATTCTGTTGTTTGAATAATGGTCGTAAACGTACTTGGGCGCCATTTGAGCAAGGTGTCAGGGAAACAGCTCGAGTTCGAACCGCTAACGGCGCTTGTTTATCGAAGCTTGTCTACTTTTGGCGTTCCGAAGTGTTTTAGGAGAGTTCTCGCTGAAATGTAAAGTAAGCACTACGACCGATAGTGCGCAAACGTCTGTCGTCACTCTTGACATCTTTGAGCGCTGTGTAAACGACAGTGTGTACACGTCTTACACAGCGAGAGTGCAGGTGAGAATTGAAAAGTGATGCGTTACATTTTTTGGGTGCCTTATGTTCTTTTGTATTTCTATAGAATAATGTTCATTAGCTATTTTAAGAATTCCTTTAGAATCAATTATTTCTTTGCTGATAAGGAATTTCCTTTTAATTCGTTTTATTTTCAGTAAGTCAGTGTCAGTTTTAAAATTGCAATACAAGTAAGATTTTAATCCGATTGCAAAACAAATTTCAAACAAACCCACATAGATTTTTGAATTAAACATAACGAGATCATCCTAGACGACCTTCTCACGAAAAAACTCCTACATAGCTAATATACATCCATTGATATACAGTTAATTTAAGAAAACGATTCGGTGAAGCAAAGAGATGGTCAAAATTCAATATTTGAATCCAAATCCACCTAATAACATTATGATAACGTTATGAGTAAGGTATTTAATATTAAACTATAAAATTATTGTTATCGACATTATTAATCATAAAAACGTTTTGCAGCTATGTAGTTGAATATAACTTACCTATAAGTTTATCCAAAAATCCGTAATTAAAAATACGCTTTCTAGGAATTCGGTCACATGATACGAAACGGTCTGGATTGCGTCGGATCTACGATAACGTCACTTACAGTTACAGGTAACATCGGGTGCAGACACTACTTTATTGTGTACTAGATGAACCAACAAACTATGTTTTGCCATATAAATTACTAGATGAACCAGCAAACGTTGTTTTGCCATATACGTAAATAATTATTATTTAAGAACTAAGTATTTTTATAACCATAAAAATGGTTATGGTGCATTAACCTTAAAAGCTAGACATATGCTATCGCGTACTTTTATTTAGATCTTTTAGAGAGGAACAACTTTGTAATACATGATTTTTGAGTAACTTCCACCGTTTACTCAGCGCACGCAAGGAAAGCTCAAAAATTTCCCGTTTTCGCAATGTTATTTATTGCTGCTCCTCTCCTATTCATCTTAGCATGATATTCTATAGCCTATAGCCTTCCTCTATAAATGGACTATCTTACGCTGAAAGAATTTTTCAAATCGGTCCAGTAGTTCCTGAGATTAGCCCGTTCAAACAATCAAACAAACAAACAAACAAACTCTTCAACTTTATATATTAGTATAAGATATAAGATATAGATTAAATTATTTTATTCAAAGCGGCGGATACGGTAGCTGGTATCTTTATTGATAACGAGTCACAACAAACAATCGCTGGAGCAGAAGGAAGCTGTAATCGGGCCGTCCCTAATAATCCCCGCTTCTATTTCTACGTCACGTGCGACCCAGAAATAATAATACCCTCATTTATCACTTAGATGTTCGTTATAGACAAACTTTTTGCGAGAACGTTTACAAGCAGACTATTGCTTATTTATTCAACACTAGCTGACCTCAACAGACGTTGTTTTGCCATATAAATTACTAGATGAACCAGCAAACGATGTTTTGCCATGTAAATTATTATTTTAGAACTATTTTGATAAACATAAATATGGTTGTAGTGGGTTAACCTTAAAAGCTAGACATATGCTGTCGCAGACTTTTATTTAGAACTTTTAGAGGGAAACAATATTGTGATACATAATTTTTGAGTAACTTTCAACGTTTACTCAGCGCATGCAAGAAAAGCTCAAAATGTTGGTGTGTTAGCAATATTGTTTATTGCTGCTCCTCTCCTATTCATCTTAGCATGATATTACATAGCCATTTTTCAAATCGGTCCAGTAGTTCCTGAGATTAGCGCGTTCAAATAATAGTAGTGTATAAATACATAATAATTTAAAAACTTAAAACCACGCCTTTTTAATAAATCTAACTAAAAATAAAAAAATATATTGTAATGTAATAAAGCTTTTTTTTAACTATTTTTAACATATTTTTTAGTGAGATATTTTATAACAGCGTCAATTATTATTAAATAATTATTAATAAAAATATCGGAACAATTCTTTCATATTATTAGATCGTCATCGATCCTTGGTAAGTATGCAAAGTTTCAAACAAATCCGACGTTTCAAAGTCTGTCAAAATCACGTTCAAAGTTTCCGTTACAGACATACAACCGAAGTTAATAAATGCGTGTTAAGAACAAAAAACCGCATTCAAATCTAAATATCTATTAGGGAGCTACAATGCGGAAAAAACATTAATAGAAACATTAAACACATAACACCCCTTCGTTTCTTCGTTCGTTTATTTATGTAGGTATGTATGTTCGCGTGAAATCTTTCAATTCAATTTTGAAGACAATATCTTCAACCGATTGAGCTGAAATTTTGTGTACACATTCAGTATGATAGACAATGCATGGTTAGCTATATGACGTCATTCTAAATCTCACATGGTGGAACATCCAAGATGGCGGACTAGTTGTTACGTCGGAGGTAAAAATACCTTAGTTCTTAGTTGATATTAACCTGATAACACAATTGATACGATCACGATGCTATAATATGTTATTGTGTAATCATAATCCTAATTAAATACATAAAAAAATTATAAGTCATTAAACAAAACATTGGTATGCGTGTTCTGATATTATCATAAACCTAACTATATAATAGAAACTAATATATTAGCTATAATTTGTTTTACGTATAAACAAGCATTTAAATACCTCCTACTCCTTCATTAAAACATATATTTTCAACTTGTACAATATACAATAAGTCTGTAACTGATTGATGTCTGTTCACAAAATATTCTCGACAAAAACTATTAGTGGAGGTATAAATTAATGCCATAGATGTTATAACAGCGGGATCCGGAAGTAATAATAAATAGTAATGTTAATATAATAAAACTATAATATACTCGCATTAATAATAAAACTAAACGTTTAAAATTTATTATTAAAAATTTTAATGTCTGGACATTTTGTTATCAACACAAAGATCAAAACTTTTTTAATTTTGTTTGTGTGTGCTCGCATGTTTGTATTTCGTATCCCGGAGCTTTCTCTTGAAAACTTTTTAGTTCATAAAATCGATCTTTTCCCGCGGGATTACAAACACAAGTTACAATGGAGGTTCGGTTAAGAGGTTCATAATTCTTAATTTTAGAACAACAAAAATGTTCCATTATTTGATAAATTCATTTAAACTTGATTATATAATGCCTAAAATAAATAGCAATTTTAACGATACCTGCAAATAGCCAGCCGAAGCGAAGCGGGGGCGAATTGCTAGTTCATAATTAGGCCCAACTCAACATTGAATCAAATTTTCATCTATCAATAAATTACAGCAGTTAGCAGCAATTTACGTCTATTGCCATTTGACGACTAAGATAATATTTGTAATAAAATGTTAATAAGATTATACAAGAATTTATTAATAATAGCCTTGTATAATGACTTAGTTTTATTATTTTACTAATTTGTTAACATTAGGTATGTGCCAGAATCAACATAATGATAGCGGACGTCTTAAACCGTGCGTAACGTCAATAAAATCCTTAAATATGATCCGTAATATACCAAAGTTTCCTCGATAATAAATAAATCGCCTAAATAACCTGTACATAATATAAGTGAATATATTTTTATGTAAATAGTCGACAAACGAACTGATGAGTTACATAATGGTCAGTAGTCACCGTCACCTTTAGACGATAATAACGACAAAGGCATTCGATGCGTTGTTAGTCAAAAAAAAGAGAAAAAAGGATAAGAAAGTAAAAGTAATGTTCGTTTCCAGACTTACTGTCAGTTTCTGAAAGGCTGGTCAACGAAACATGGACTAATAAACTGTCAAATCCATTGTCAATTGTGTCAATTGACTTAAATAAATGATAAATTAAAAGATTTGTCAAATTTTATTTGTATGTCAAATGCGATTTTGCTCACTAATTTATTCATATCTAATCAACGCTAAGGCCGAAAAATTTAAGGTTCTTTCCAATGTATTTACTAAATATACATTATATCTGCTGTTCTATTTGACTGAGCTTCTACATAAGGTATATTTCAATGAATTATGTTACATCTTTCCTTTTTCTTGATCATTGCTCCCATTTTGCATATCTTCGATAACTGAGGAGCCATTGTGGCCGGTGACCCTCGGGTCGGAAACTGTACGGAGGCAGAATTTCCAATTTTCCAGTGCGTAGACAACTTCAATACAATCAGGGATCAGCTTTTTTAGAAGACGTGCTGACGTCAGGAAATTGCTGATATGGAATTTTATTCTCCTTGATTTTATGGATGAATAACTTTACCATATTAACAGTTTTTCGTCTTATGTTACTTATCAAAAGAAAATGTAAAGTTAGGTTCTATTAACGCCACCTAGATACCAGGTAATAAATACCGCAACACACTAAGAATTCCCGTGTCGTGGATGCCTTGGACAACACTGAAACTTACACACACCCAGACCGAGAATAGAAATTTAAACTCATTCAAATGTCTGTTACGCTGGGAATCGAACCCAGTACCCTTTAAATGGCGGTTAGGCATGATAAGCATTATACCACGCGGGTCGTCAATATTTACAAGTTGGCGCTTACGAACTTCCTGCATCAGTGTTCCCACAGTGCTATGACATAGGATCATTCAAGAATCAAGTCCATCGCTTTCTTCTTGACCGGCAACGCGTTGATGATAGCTCACTTGTCTCATCGTTTATCATTTATCATAACGTCTACTCGTTTGCCTACGTCATAAAACCAATCTCCACCTCAAATAAGTTATGAATCACACAAGCAGAACGGTATCTATATATTCTCTTTTAAAGCAATTCTGATTTTACAAAAGCGCGTAAAAATATAACACCTGATAATAAAACGCGATTTGTCGTCCTGTTTATATAGAATCAGTCACCGTCCTCTCCATAACGGCCGAAGTGGCGAGTACGACAGGACTTGATAGATGGTGTGCAGGAAACACCTTTGTTTTGGAAGCCCCTGACAGGAGATAAACTTACTGAGAGATATCGTCACGCGTTTATGTACAAAGCGAGTATTTTTCCCATCCCGGGTATATTTTTCCTGTTTCTTGCTAGAAGCTCGTGGAATAATTTTGTAAAGGACTTTCAGTGGTATTATTAGTGTGTATGTTAGGTAAAATTGATAGTAAGCTGATGTGAAATGGGTAACTGGAGAGAGTAGATTCGTTGAAGTTTTACTGTTTACATATATGTCTCACTGGCAATATGACATGTACTAGATACTCTTTGGGTTTATTAAAAAATCTCACACATGTTCGAACCATTATAATGGTTTCCTCGACCAAAATAAATAAGATTAGTAAGTCTTATCACTAGAAACTAGAGATCTATGTTGCAAAAGACCATCACTTTAAAGTATATATTATGTAAAAATTTACTCCTCGAGCCATATAGACGAAATTTTTTAAATACATAGAATGTTTCCGTGTTCAAAAGCCGCCTCGAAAAAATCTAAAACGCGCTCTGGAGTATGTTGTATATCGTGAGGTATTTGAACCCACACCCCGATAAAAGTAATCTTGGAGAATGGCAGCGCAACAAAAGTGTCTCGGCAGGTGACAGATTGACAGTTTGACGGATAGGGGCGCGTTTGTCTTCATTCGTGCTTTATATGCTGACGGTGAGTTTAGACGCTCAGCGGGCGGGACGCCGCGGGTGGGACGCAGCGGGCGACACGCAGCAGGTGATTGATAGTTTCTATTAAAATACGTCTAATCATATCCGATTTCTGGCTAAAGCTGCCGAATTCTTGTTAAGCATTAGCGGGAAATTTAATAACTTCGGTTTTGTGGTGTTAAGAGCCAGAAACACTCACGTATTAACATTAAAATCGCCGTCGTATTGGCTAACGACGATAAATATTAATATTGTTGAGGACAACATGAAATATTAATGTACCTATTTCTTTTAGACATACGCGTACGGTTATCTACTTCTTTTACAGATTTACGGTTTTATATTAAATGCCGTCATCGCTGATATCTGTTTTGCATCGCTGATGCTTTTAGCAAAATGATATTGATATAATAAAGTTTGAATAAATAAATATTTATAGGCTAAAGAAACAAAATTAAATGTATATGTATATTGTTTGTATGAAAATTTGAATGCCGTTCATATATAACTTTTGGACAAAGAACCTAATTTTGTAAATTTTATTCATGATATGACTTTGATACGCATTTTTTGACTTGATAAAATTTAACACACAATTTTTTCCATTTAGACTACTCAACACAAAATAAAGGCCATTTATTTCATGGAAAGCAATTATTTATTAAGAAAAAATAATTGAAATCGCTATCACAATAAATAAAGCATAGATTAAAAAAAACTTTGCTTTTTCATTCCCTTGAAATTGTTTTAGCACTGTTATTCTCAGAAAAAAAAATATCACTGTTTTTAATAAAAACTTTAAATTATAATAATGCAACGTGCCCGTATACTGTTCAAATTTTAATTCTGTTTTAACTTAAATTTACTTATTTTTAATAATAATTTAATAATAAACTAATCTAAATGGACAGTAGTTTTGTTTCACCACTACAAACATCAATCATAGCAGTTATTATATTATTATCACCGTAATCTTCAAGTACACGAAAAATACTAAGTGGCCAATATTTTATTTTGAGTTGTATAAAACAAAATAACCCTCCGTCTCTGTCTGTCTGTTTCTAAGCTTCCTTCTTTTAAACCACGCAACGAATATCGATTCAGTTTTTCCTAACGGACTATGAGAGCCAAGAGGAAAGTTTTCGTGTATAATTCTTTAATGTTTTGTGTAAACTTCATGAAATATGGTGATAACCGTTGAAGATGTCGGAAAATCAAGCCGAGTGGGAGCTTTTATTAAAACGTGGCCTTATACCTTTAATATACAACAAAACTATGTATGATGGAAATGTTCCTTTTTTATAGATCTATAATAAAGTCGGCGATATGATAAGTCTATGTTTTAAGGATAGCCTACTACAACCATTTTAATCTATACTTGTAATAAATCTGTAGAGAGGTCAATTCTGTACATGAAATATATTTCCAAAATAACTATCAGGGGGTGATT
>DWJN01005383.1:0-11538 GCA_018248895.1 Carystus phorcus
CGTACCAAACAGTTTAATGTTGAAAGTAGTCATACTGTGTTTTATCTGCTTGGCGGGCATTATCTTGGTATCAATCGTGAAAACTTTGTTATGTGTTTCAAGTATTTGTGTTTTTAAGGAATTAGGTATTTAATACTAATATACTTTTACCTTTATATTTACCTAAAATTAGGGAACATGTTTTTTTAATCATCAGTAGGTATATACATCGTCCGAAAATCACGATGTGCATATTGAAACGGTCGAATTTTTTCTAGAAAATATTTTAGTCAAAATGTTAGCAATGTTAAAACGAATTAAGAATATCTTCGTGTTTTGTTTTCGGCCATTCGAAACAAATGAAACGACCGCAAGACTGCTCCAAAGTTTTATTGCAGTAGGTACTTGTGTTTAGGTACATTTATATAAAAATTAACCAATGGTTTATTGATATGGTTTTCTGTTCTAACAGCTTAGATACCTACTACAAGACTTACAACCGCACGTGATTACAAAACTGACCTGTATTACCTATTTAGTATTCCCTAAACTATTACATGCATGCCCTCGATTCGACAATTCTTTTATCACATTACTATATTTAGTAAACTGGTACGAATTATCAAGATTGATAATTAACCCCAGGTGCATCAACTTTTTTTCTACTGGTTAAGCTCCGCTGGAGCTGTTTTCCGCCTTCATCGTTTGCTGGGCGTACTATACTGGGTACGTAGGACTTACTAACGGTTACTGAAATGATTCCTAAAATCTAACATCTCTTAATCATAATGAACCACTACGAAACCCTTTTCGTATCCCACCACAGTACCCCGAGAGCAAACTAATTTAATAATCACTTATGTTACATATTTAGCCGCTGAAAGTAAGCGCACATAATGTTATACTTCTCTTTCGTCTTTTTTACCGCCATGATTTTGCGGTTTCTTCTCAGAAGATTCCCCAAAAATCACCTCACATTAACTTCCTTGTTAATTGCGACAGCTAGAACACAAAACTACAACTTTCTTCGTTAGATATATCTTTTAACAAAATATTATCAACCCAACATACATACCGAAATGCTCTCACAAATTATATTCATAAAGTATCCGGTTGTTCATAAAAAACACATCGCAATATCGATGGCATTAGAACAAGATTAGATAAACTGATGGGTTAAAATAACCGTTAAGTAACACCTGATTCTTGTATGTACCTAATCTATGAAACAAGTTTAATAGATACTAGTGGGTCGTGAACCAGGTAACATTTTTTATTCTCAGAAAACAAAACTGCCGACCATTATAACGCCTACCGCTCGCAAAAAAACATCTGAAAACTTTTTGCAAGATGACTGGTTTGGCAGCACCAAGGAAGAGCAATTCGTCATTGTTTGTCCCACTCGAACTTACTAAAACTAGCTTAGTGTGTGAGAGACAAAAACAGAGGACCCATAAAACCGGTGACGCAAGTTTTACTTAATTTATTTCTTAACTTGTTGTGGACACATAAAACATTTTCAATACAACGTATGCAGTTTAAACTGTAATTGGTTCGCCGTTGTACTTGAATGATTATGCTGCCAAGAGCTTTAAATTAATGTGGGGCAATTTAGTTGCAAATTTCAATACTTAGTTATAATTACGTTTTTATACTTTATGTATTTTTTTTACATAATTAGAAAATTCTATTGCTAAATAGTAACATACAGATATAATAGTATCCATCATACTTAGTTGTATTATACCTTGTCTGTATTTATACACTTTAAATAGAAGTATTACGTAGATTTCCCGAGTTTTAGTAGATTACCTACATAGGTACAAAATACTCACATGATAAAATGATTTTGAATTTGTAGTATAAATTAGTAGGTAGGTAATATTTATTCAATCTACTGTTGTTTATTATAGTTATTT
This sequence comes from Carystus phorcus, assembly GCA_018248895.1. Taxonomy (NCBI): domain Eukaryota; kingdom Metazoa; phylum Arthropoda; class Insecta; order Lepidoptera; family Hesperiidae; genus Carystus; species Carystus phorcus. The sequence goes on from DWJN01005383.1 coordinate 1,899, forward strand.
TCTATAAAATTAAAATAAAATAGTTATTTAAAATAAGGTTCACTCAACAAACATTTGCAGTAATAAAACGCGCATCTTATAAATTGCGCATCAGATTCCAAGGCAGTTACAAATCATGCCAATACCAGATACAGTGCACGTTATCAATTAGAACTACTTAGCCACGATAATTTTACCTTTGATCACTGTTCTACAAACGAACTTGGGCTATTTCTGGTAGGATTTAAGATTCAAAATCAACTGAAATGTATTTCTGAAGTAGCAAAGGTGGGTGGCTGATGGTTTGGCCGCGTGGAGCACGTAGTGTGTAATAAATAAGGACAGAAACTTAGTACGCGCCGTGAGCAAAGCTTGTTCCTTATCTCTTAAGAGCGTGCACTAGGCCGAGTAACTCTACACCAAGTTTTTATACCGCAGTGGAATCAAACCCTAAAACCTCGAGGAAAGTATTCATGTAACTCTGTCTTTGAAGATTTGCGGCAGTTCTACGTAACTTGATGTAAGAAATGAATTGTTATGCTCATGTTATGTTGTTCGTTTAATATTATTTATTTAAGCTTTATTGACCACAATAAAAATTACGGTACAAATAGCGAGCTTAATGCTTAATGCATTCTGTACCAGCTAACCATTAGGCCAAACAGATATACACAAAACGCGCTTTATCTTGTAATACATACGACTATATCTATAAATATAAACTATAAAAGGTTACAAAACAAAATTATAGAAAACTAAAGGCATTGTATATAGTACCTACATTGAAAACAAATTGGAGCACTTTAAAAAAGTGGGCAAAAAAAGATTTTCATTTACAAAGGGCAGGGAGTCACAACAATTACATATAGTCAGTACATGTCTGCTTGACCTATAAATTTACACAGGGTTAGTAAGATTCAAAGTAAACAACAATACCTATCAACACAAAAAATCTGTTAATAACAGCAATAAGCGCTGCCAGTCTACTACTCTTTTGACTACAAGCCGTCACTAACAATATCAGTGTTGAGTAAGTCAAAATTGCCATGAATCAAATAAGATAATAAAATTAACTTCCCCACGATAATGTTAAAAATTACGAATCATTTGTTTACTTCCCGAACTAACAACATGGTAGTTTACAAACGCAGTATTCTACAAAAATGTCTTAGAAAACTTATAGATGGTTGCTGGCATTATTTTTAATGGATTCGCGACCATTCTTATCTTCAATGTCGTTGTAAAATATATTTTTTTGTGTAAAGTTTATGGTTGAAATTTGTACGGCGAATGGTTTGGCAAGCACTAGGGCGACGGGTTGGGGCTGATTTATACTGGAGCAATGCAGTGGAGTAGTGTGCAGTTAGTATTGATTTCCATTCGTGATGCCCCTCCCCTTGTGCATCTCGCCTCACGCACCGTACAATGGCATAAGGCCAAGTGGACTGTACGCGATTACATTAAAAAATGTTTGATTGGTGCACTGGATTCTTTATGAATTTATTACCAATTGTAATGTTTATAAAGTCCACTTTTCTGTTGTTTATTTTAGAACTATAAAGTGGCCACCGAATTAATATACGATGTTTGAGTTTTAATCTCATAAGTCTCAAAATTAGTTACCTGTTTTTGAATAGTTTTCAGGTCCATGCTGGTATTAAAAAATAATTTAATTAGACTAAAAACCTTAATTGGAATTCACCTAAAATTTATATTTTTCTCTCGCAATTTAATGTCTAAATGGTTCTACATATATGTTAACATCCAGTTAACTAGCAAATTTAATTCAAATGGACTATTGTCCATTACACTGGCTCCCATGCATACCTGCATCAACAAAAGAACTCAGTAATAGCGAACTTTTAAAGTAAATTAACTAAAATGAATCATTTAAAACTAAAATTAAGGGACGTAGGCATTTGTCTCGTCATAGAATTACACTGTGTCCATTTTCTATTATTTTTTCCAAATTATAAACGTTTTTATTGTCTAAAAAATTGGGAATCATACGTTTTAAGTTTGAACTTTAAAAACGCCTAAGTTTTGCTGTCAGAAAGCATATCTGTTCAAATTTAAAAGCACTTACGACGTATGAGACTTAAATGATATACGGGCTTTTAATAGGTTCAAGGTTAATTCCTTGAGCCTCACCCTGACACACAATTGTGTCAGAATTTAATTCAGTGTCAAGTTCTATTTTAAATTTAATTTCAGTTATCGTGATTGCTCTTTTTATAACAGAAAGTTTGAAAAGTTATTGATATTTGTGAATATGATATTTGATGAACACTTTTACATTGAATAATTTCAATTCCGATTTCCTGACAAATTACATGACAGTGTCATAATAAATTGCAATGATGCAGTTTTGTTTCAATTGCATCTAAAAAAGTGGAGCACGCAAAAATAAGGTTTAAAGAAACAAGTTTTCATCAGAGTAAGTAGATTTAAGGATTTTTTGTATGAATGAAATCCTTCTTGAGTACCGAATGATTGATTGATTCGGTCACCTAATTAAATGTAAGTGTAATGAGAAGTTGTGTCGTGGGCCACATCGCGATGATAAATGTGTAGCGCGGCCTCGACCAAACGACACACTACGCCCCGAGGTCAACGACCGCCATTTCGGTTATAAAACGATTGTACAGGGGCATTCATCACTACTAATATAACCTACACCTAATACATTTTATTTCTATTGAAGTAGTAGGTCGCTGCGTAATATTAATTTATTTCTTCACCTCATAACTTCAAAATATGAATTAAGTTTTTGAGGAGTCCTTACGAAAGTGAATAGGCTTCTACGTTACCTTAACGATGGTAAGGTCCGTCATCACAAAAGGCATCACGATGTGTTATTGGGTAAGAATAGAAGTAAGTCAAGTCTTAGCCGCTGACTTAAGCAAAGAGTATTTTAGTATACTTTGCGACCTCGACTTCACCGTTACGTTAATGATGCAGAATTTTTGTCACTAACTTATCACAGATAAAAATAAGAATTTCTTGAGCATTTCCGTGCTTGAGCATTGCCGTTCAGAAGTCCCGGTTGTTTTGGTAAATAATAGTTGACATGAGGTAGACGCCCTGGTGGCTTAAAACCTTCCGACATTCTACTTGGCCACTAACCGCTCCAAACTGCACTAGAACAGCGAGGTGGAATTATTCTAGACCTCCTCAGTGATAAAGAGAACCCATGCTCAGTAGTTATTAATGGGTTAAAGGCAACTAAAGATAATACCTATATTTAGGTATTTATGGACGGTGACTATCTATCATGAAGTGGCTCTTTTACTCGTTTGTCGACTAGTAATAAAACAACTTCGAAATGGCCACCCAAAAATTTTTCAACCTTGTGTCATAATTTTAATTAAACGAATTATTATATTTTCCTTCTACTAATAACTATATTAACAACCCTTAGACATTGTGAACATAGTTAAAGAATTTAAAATTTAATGTGCTGGTAAAAATATAAAAAATATAGTCACAGCAATTCGTTGTAGTTCATTATTGATTAATCATTATTGTCTTCCAAGTTCGTGTGCCAATGTATTATTTTCGTACAATAAATCCGCCTTGTAAGTACTAAAAGTAACTCATGATAAAGCAAATTTATATAAGGCGAAGCAAGTGATAACTTTACGTGCTATAAATTGAAGGCTCCTTCAATTTGTTTTTGCGCACCCAAGTGAGTTACGAGTACATATGTGCGTTTCTCAGTATCTTCACTTTTGACGTACGCATTATACGAGAGACTTGAATCATATCGAGAAAAACATCGACAACATCCGAAACAGTATACTCATTTTTTACCAAAGAGAAAGTTTTGAGGCTTCTCTTGTAACCTTCCGGGTTGTTTAAGTTAGGTATATAGGTGAGGCGGTAAATAAATAAATACATTGCGTGAGACATCGAATTCTTATCGTGTATTCAAGAGATTTATTAGGAGCTTTCGAGGCAGGATTTATGGCGCTACAAGGAACCCGTTCCGTGCCTACCTACTTGCTTCAGTAAATAATGTTCCACCGAAATTAATGGCGTTCTTTCTTTAAATAGATGACTAAATAGCGCGGCTCACGTTATCTCAGTTAGTCTGTTGTTTATATTGGATGGCTTACGTAATCTAAGCTTTTGGCTCCATTAAGACACGCGCCCCTACTAGTAAAATGCTCCAAGCACGATATTTCTACGATTCGTCGAGCATAAATCTGAATGACTGAGCAATAAACGCCGTTCGAATATCTTTTTCATCTCGTCATCTGAATATTACATCGAGAAAGTTTATTATAATAACGTGCCCATTTACCTATTTTTGTTTACAAATATATGAATAATGTACTAATTTGTTTATTAGATTGTATTAAAGAATTTATTTACTAACTAAACTTCTACGCAAAATCTGTTTTAAATTATGTGTGAAATAAGAATAGAAAGTAAAGTCCAATTTGTATGTATATACGTAAATTGAAATAATAAGTATCTCTCTTTCGTTATTTACTAAACATTTTATAGATATAAGTATTTATAACGTCATTGCGACAGCTATTACTTGACATCAAACATCATAATGTTTATTTAATATATCTGAGTTATAATATATTACTATCATGGTAGTACGAATAATAGAGAAATTAAGTTTAATTAAAGTCGAATAATTCAACAAGGATACCAAATTTGATGCAATTTTCTTTAACGTAAATTTAAAAACGATTTCAATTTGCGGATATCCGTTTAATAACATACAGTTAATTTACAAGATAGAAGCCTCGTTTAAAGATATTTTATTATCCTGACTCTGATTTATATTTTGCGTTGCAGCTTCATGATAGCATAAAGTAAATTTTTAACTCGAAAGTATATGTAAAGGGCTTACGGTAATGCTACAGTGGTAGGGGCTCGCGATAGCATTCTGCTTTTTAGTTTTTGTGTTGTGTAAAGTCAATGTCAAAACATTAAACAGAGAGCACCGATTCCAACAATTAATGGCAGTCGAAATTAAACAGCCTTGAACACCACTCCGGTTTTCCAAATGATTCAATGAAATATACGCGTCAACATGTTCTCGTGAAAAGTTATTTGTGGTTTTAAATTATATAAATATCGAAGAAAACCCATAAGTTTTACGAAAATTACGAGCTGAAAGGTTATTATTTATTGAACACTAATTTTAACAAATTTTGCTGAGCTGTTGAATGATTAATAGCGTTCTCTTAGTGTGAAAATATTATTTGTTGACGCGTCATTCTTTCGTCATCATTCACACATATTTTCTTCAAATAGCCTCAGTAGTTTAAAATTAATGTATATTTTTTAAAATAGGTTAAAACGAGCAAAAGAGTCATGTATCGGCACTGTAGGCCATAGAAATCAGTTACTTATTTTATTAATAATTGTTTACAAACATAAGCTTAGATTGTTACATGTGCAACTACCATTTTTCATCAATATAAGAACACTCGTAACTCATAACCTGAGTCTTAGAATGAGACGGATTTTTAAAGACATGATATTTATATATTTGTTACATTACATATTATGATCCATTAGGTAAATAATTTCCCAAAACTAGTCAGCATTGTAATCAAAATAAAGGTACCCAATTAAGATTATTTGGACTAAGTTTTTGAACCTTTACAAAATTATCTGTTGGAACTATGTAGGTATCTAAGATACGTTGCCAATATAGACAACTACATAGGTAGTTTTTCTAAGGCTGTGCAAAACCAGGCCTAAAGATATAAACATTGCTATACAGATAATGTTACAGTGGAGATGTAGTACGACACCGAAATCCACTTACCCCTTGCAGTGGGCCCACGGTATCACACTAGGTGTTTACAAGAAGGGCTCAATTTATTCGTTCATTACCGCCAAGCGGGGGATCGTACGCAATTTTAGGATAATGGCTGAATACCACTCATAGACATAGTTAAATAAACGTTTAGGGTCTGTGGTCACATCTATATCTGGATACTTAGGTGGTTAATCATTGATGGCCTTAAAGTTGAACATACGACGAATACGTAAAATTAAAATCATTTTGTATCTATATTGTAGGAGGACAGGAAAATATTTTTTCTATAAAAGTGTATAATAGAAACAATTTTAAAAAGTGAAAGTAAATTTATTTTCTTTAAATTATTGCCAGACAGTTGTGAAAATTAATGAAATTTAAATCGAAACTAATTATGCGAAATACAGTAAAGATACTTTTGTAAATAACAGCTTTAATTTTTTTATATATAAAAAACTTACAAGTGACTTATAAATATGATTTTTATTGACCACAGAAATAAGCAAAACTTCTGACTTTAAATTTCTACAATCGTAAAACGAATCGACGGCGAATCGATTAATCCGACAAAACGCGAACACGAAAGGTTAACGAAACAAAAACGTGAGAAACACGACGATTTGATCCGGTACAATCAACGGCTAGTTAAAAATGAATCGCTTCTCGCAACAACTGTTATAAAACAAATCGTATGAGAAATAACGTTCACTTCAATCTTCACACTGTTACAGTCTAAAATATGTACGTATAAAAACAGACAGTTGTCTACCTCTTGGTATGGAACCGGCGTTTACTGTGGTCATTAAAAAATTGCCGGCTATAAAGTTCTACGCAATTGTACGAGCCTCTCACACTGGGTCTCTAACATTCTAGTGGCGTGTAATTTAATAATAGCCTTCAAAGACCGGCGGCACTAACAGTCCGGCTCTAACAATTATATGTAATCATCAATTGGTCATAGAGAGATTGACCTTTTATCGAGAAATTGCGATGTCGTATAGTGATTCTGTTCAGTGGATCAATAGTTATTTTTTAATTTAAAAATTATAACGGCTTTTGATACAGCAGTTTATCGTTTACTTTTAAATCTAATGTTTACAATTAGCTCTTAAAAAATTTAAATTAAAAATAATTAAAACAGCGGGTACCTACCTACGCTTTTGTTTTTTTCTCTCATATTGCTAAAAAGTCTTTCAGTGTATGTTACGACCGTCAGTAACATTCTGTGACATTTAATACATTTTATCGATCTCTGTACATATTCGTAAGTTAATAGTTAAAAAGGTAAAAGTACTTGCACAGTGTTTGCGTAGCACTTACCTACGGTTAGGTACGCTTTCAAAGAATTTGTTAGTAAAGACATCTCTTTTACGATAATGTTCGATTTTCTATTAAACTTGAAAGCGTTCCACGTCCCACATTCTTATCTGGAATGTTCTACGACATATTTTTCCAAAGTTTCCCGGCGCGAGCTTTCAGGCAGCCGCGTATAAAGCTCTATTCACACATGGCGAGAGATAAGGCAGCTTTCACACCATTAAGCCGCGCACTGGAGCCCGGGGCTTTTCCAGATTAGATTATACACTCGATTTATGACGTCATTAAAGCTTTGATAATTACTCGGGACAGGCTGCGTAGGCGAGACGCGGGAGGGGCGGCGAGGGGTGGTAGCGGAGAGGGGGGTGCTTGTACTGTTTGATTGGATTCCTGGTACTGCGAGGGTTAAGGGATTAAAGTTATGGAGATTAGTTCGCCGCCCGCGGCCTCGCGCACTTCGTTTATGTTAAAAGGTCTATAGAGATGTGTGCGGATAAGAGATTGCTTATTGCCAATTGTGATAGCGAGGCAGGTTTTAATTTCGTTCCGCGCACGATCCTACATGGGTATGTAAATAAAACTCTGATTGGGTACGAGAGCAATTAGAATAGCCTGTGTATATTGCTCTGGATTCAAACGATTGTTATTGCCGTTTCATACTTTCGTACATCCGACTGCAAAGCATTATCCAACCAGCGAAAGATCTTTGATGTAATTACTCCAATAGGTACATGTGTTTAAATTAAAGAATACTAGCTTTATCTGCGGCTTTTCTCGCATTGAAGCCCTTAAATAAGTAAGTTTCAAAGATCATTTGATTTTTTTTTCATATATATTTTTTAATGAAAAGTATCCTATTTCCTTTTTCATACCACTAATAATAGGTGTCCAAAGTTTCATGATAATCGGTTAGGTAGTTTTGGCGTAAGAAACATACTTACATTCACATATATACATATAATAAGGATTTATTGTATTTAGATACAGAATTTTCTGCGACTGAAGAAATATTGCAAACTAAAGTCAACAAAGTTGTATTACTTATTTGAAAGATACATCAAAATAATATATATAATTATGTATAATGTATTTACAATAATTACGATGATTATATTTCATGAAATGTGTACCTACTTACTTGAACAACGTACCTACCTAAAATTATTCTCTAATAAACACAAAGTGCTTTGAATATCTAATACGTAAGTATAGGTAACAATAAATAATTCACAGACTACGATCGTTATAAATTTCAGCACTTAAAGGATCGGTTCCCTTAAAATTGATGTCGGTACCCAAATATACTTATCGGTATTTTAACAGTATAACGGGCACGCAAGCATATCTAACGATCTATTGCCCTATAAGTTGCCTAAAATAATTTGTATTAGCACGGATTAATTTAAAGTAACTTATTAACCATTTATGACCATTTATATAAGTATATTAATGCTTAACTATAGTCCCGTCCAATGGTAAGTAGTCATGTAGATAGTGTTGTGTGGAAGGCATTAACTTAGTCGAAGCATTACTTAAACATCCACATTTTAATCGAAAAGGATCACTGACGTGGGCAATTTGTGTAAAAAAACCGACCTTAAATACAATTTTCTAACGCGTCATGTTAAGCTTATTGCTATGAAAAGTGTCCATTTTCTCGGAAACAAAAGCCGTTAAAACGACTTCCAGTAAAACCTTATCTATGACACCTGCATATTTCCCCTGTCGCTTAGCGCAAAGTAAGCGAGAAATTGTTTTCCCTACATAATACAATATCAGGAAGTAATATTATTCTTTAGTAAAGTCTATTTTTACTAACTGCGACGTCAACTATAAACCATTACTAACACATTGTAGGTCTGAAACTGGTCTTCCGCTATTTACTTACAGATTCTTCTGTTTATCGAGTCACATGAAAATAGTTTTGAGAATCATTTAATGGATATTACATTTAATCAAAACGAGCTTATTATTATTATGAGTTCGCTTAATGAGAGTCATAATATCGTCTATTGCATCTATTGAGTGACATTTAAAAGTTTTTTTATTAAATATTAATCAATGCTTGACTAAAGTCCCATCTGACCTTAAGTGGGGTTGCAAAGCGCATTATCTTATAATTTCTCTACTTTTGATGCATCCTGTTAAAAAACCTACGAATTAATGTTAGCTTAATCTTAAAACTTCAATCTAAAAACGCTTATAACATTAGTTCAACTTAGCCTTAACATTTAATACATTGTTTTAGATATATTGTATAATTTAAGCAGTCTCGCCACTTCGGCTTGGCGAACGTCCGCGAATCGCCATTCTATTAAGTGTAATGAGCCGTCCTTAGCTACATACGTTTAATGTAAGTAAGTACTTATATACAGCATGAATTAAACATGTGCGGGATTTTTAAATATAGACCTATTAAACTCTTATAAAGAGCCCATTACATGACAAGTATTCGCCCATTAATGGCCCACTATTGAGCACGGGTATCCCATCATCACTGAGGCGATTTAGAGCATATCTATACGTACTCAACCCTGCGCCTCCAGTGCG
>DWJN01005384.1:0-11536 GCA_018248895.1 Carystus phorcus
GATTATAATTATTATTGCTGCAAAATTTATATTGGAAAATAAGCAATCAAGCATAGAGCATTTAAAAAAATGCAAAATTAAGACCGATATTTCGTATAAGTTATTCTAAGCTTTACATTTCTTATTTTAACTTTTATTGTCGTATATATCATTTTATTATTATCTTTATTTATTAATATTTTTTACATGGACTAAGTATTGCTCATGTCAAAAAAATACAAAATCTATTGTGGTTTCTTTTAAAAACTTTTGTTGAGATACTGGCCACATTACGAACGCAATCTATGAAATATATCTATTGATTCGAAGAATAGGCCTTATTCGAGAGAGAACTTGAAACAACTGTGGCTCGACACGGTTATAATGTTTTATTGGGTTCCAGTGTTTTACGATTGTCACATTTAATTATTTCATTGTTGGCAATTAAAGTTTGGTGGAAAACGATTTTTTATGTTTTACAGTCGCATTTGGGTAAATAAAACCTTCGATTCACCGTTTTTTTATACCACACACGATTTTGAAACAGTGATGTGCTGAGGACGTGTCGATGAATTTATGACCGAACGACACTTTACAGTCACATATGATTGCGTCAATAAATATTATGCCTTTGTGGCTAATTGACAGATCTACTCGATTCGTTTGAACGGATTTACAAATATTTTTATAAGTTTTTACTTCTTAAAATGTTTGTTACCCTGTCTTTAAACAATAGATACATAATAATTATATTCCTTTTATTTTTTTATATATATGTATGTATCACGTCAATCCAGTGGATGCTAAGTGGCGAAGAAGTCCAAAATGGTGGAGGAACTAACTTAGTAAAAGCCTGTTTATACTCTTCTTGAAGACTATCACATCATAAGTAACCGTGGAACATCGAAGCAAGCAAACTGGGCCGAAAAATCTGCACACAATATACGTGTTGTGAGTATCCGTAACATAAGCATTACTCGTATAATCACAAATACACGTATTTACTCGTATTTCTCAGAAAAAACAAACTGTTACGACTACAAAAAATAATAGTCAGCTATAAAATTGAACCTGTTTGGGGTCTTGGTCGAATATTGATGCAAACTTTAATTGATCGAACTTTGTACAACGTGATAGTATTGTAAAATAATATTGTATAGTACAGAATTTGTTACAGTTTTAGTTTATACGTATAGTGGACGTGTAAAACCAGGAACTGTTGTAGAAACCCACAAGTTTGGTTGTAATGAACTCTGTATTAAAGTATACGTACTGAGCTATTTATCAGGTTCTCCTGTTTTTGTTGATTTTGCATAATTAGTTTCAAGCAAGTTCTGATTAATCCATCGACCATAGTAAATACAGGATTACAATGTAATATTATCATAACAGTAGGTTGTTTTCCGTGTAACTGGATGTAGGTATAATATTACAAAATAGTCCAAACAACATTGTCCAATGGTGTAATGTTTTTGTGTATTCACAACGTTTACGTGATTAATCTTCCTTTGCATTTAAAATTTTTTCAAAGATTTTTTCCTAATTATTTTATCGATCTGTATACCCATAAACATTAAACAAAATGGTTTATATTATAAATTGGATTAATTAGTAATTTATCACGTCGTTAACGACGTTTGCTGTTTCCAATGTAATTAATGCTTTCACATAAAACAATATAAATTATTCATTCGTTTCATAAATTGCGGAACATTACTAATGCACATTTATGTTCCAAGTATGATTGTTTCAAATTAATCTTATAGATATCGATTTTTTAAACAAATGTTTCTATTTCCCAATATTATGTAGCCAATTTCTTTTAATAGCTTCAATTAGTTAATGGACTATTGACTAAAAATATAGTCGTAATGCGGTTTAGTGAGAAGTTAGTGATCAAGTCTTTATAATGTTATGTTTATGTTTCCTGGTGGCGTTCGTGGCCGAATAGTCATTCATCTAATGAACACTCCCAAATTCTATTGTCAGTCTATTGACTAGGTACTTAAAGAGGTATGATTGGTCTGACGTATTTAACTAGTCGTTTCCTCCTATAAAACCATATAAGAAAGGATGCTTTTATGACTTATCATTACCTCTTAAATAAATAACTGCACAGAAAGTTAGTTATTTCGTGTTGATATGAATTATGAAAAAAATTGCAAGTACGATATATCTTATCCATCGTCCATCTAAAATCGAACGTGAAATGTTTTATAATAGTTTAGATCGCAGTAATGCTACGGTCAGCGATACATCCTTGATAAGTAACTAATCAATGTCTGTACGTGGGAAGTATTTAAAAGAAGTAGGTATATATGCGTTTGTCTTCGTTAATTTCAGAAACGGTCTAATCAATTTCAGTGCGGTTTAAATCAGTATTATAGTAAGCTTGAAGTGACATCCAGTGTTCATTTCAATCGGTTCAGAAATTAAATAGACATGCAAGATAAAAAAATGCAATCAAAGAAGTAGCCATAGGTTTTCCAAAGCGTAATAAGGGCGGTTACTAATTAAAGCAACATAATTGCAAATCGATTATGAACACTGCAGCGAGTTATAACAAATTGGTGTCTGTTGTATCGAGCCGCCCGGTTGCATTGCAAAAACGCAAAAATAAGACATTGCGTTAAGTAATTAGATCAACGCAGCATGCTATTTTATCGTGAATAGTATAGGAATCGGGAATTATATAAAGTGGTTAATACATTTTTCTTCGTCTTTTCTTCTTATTATTTCTTAGCTATGCATTAGTGACGCTTTATGTGGTAATATTCATAATGAATATGTTGTTGTTACCAATTCGTCCGCTCAATAAGCCGACTCTGCTTCAAATATGAGTGACTATAATATTGGACAATGATAATGAGACGAAATTAAGATGGTGTTCAGCTCAGCCTAAAATGGACCTAGAATCATGAAGCCCTGAACACAATTTCCTGTTCTTTGAGCTCTGTAAACGATATTTTGAAAAAAAAAAACGTTTTTTTTCTCTACATTAAAGAGCTTCCTCAAAAAATGATAATGTCGCTCTGTGAAGAAGAACATCATAAATGTTAAAGGCATAACTGATATGAGAAATATTTTATATAACTGGATTAAAAGATTTATGTCGCTAGAATGGGGGTGAGCCAAAATTATATTTATGTAACTATCTTTTATTTTAAACATGGACTTATCTCTGCGGAAGGCTGAGTTGCGGACACACTATCAAGACGTGCATTAGGTCCTCTCGTACACCGCATACATCGCATTTCGGTGACAGGACATTGCCTTCAACCCGTTAATGACCCACTACTGAGCACGGGTCTCTCCTCAACACTGAGGGTTTAGAGCATACTCCACCACGCTGCTCCAATGCGGATTGGTGGAGGGGTTAGTTTCCAAGCTAAGTGTCGGATGTTTTTAAACCGCCCGAAGGCCTCCGACATGGCTTGACGACTGCTATCATAGCAACCGGACCGACGGCTTAACGTGCCCTCCGCACGGAAACGCTCAACAGATTTTTGGCACTAACGGTCACCCATCCAGGTACCGACCGCACCCGCAGTTGCTTAACTCTGTCGATCGCATAGGATTGACGCGAGCCGCCGGGCTATGAGCGCTTCGGACGGGACGGGACTTTACCCATTAGAAATGCAAAGTTCTTCGATGGAATGTGACCAGAGCGCCTTAAGATAATTACAGCCTTTTGATTGATCAGTTAAACAGAGCTGTCAAATTTTACTCGGAACCGTTTGGCAAATGCAATTTTGTTTCTTGGTTTATCATTCTCTAATCAACGTTTCAGAAACTCGAATTGAATTGACAGAGCTTCTAAGTTAACAAGCTTGTTAGTTCAACAATATTTTGAGAAGCCTTTCAGAAACCAGCTCTAAGTGTTAATCTGCACTTAAAAACGAATTCATAATAATTTCAAAATTGTGTTACATTAAACTTCACTTTTCGTGACAACCTTACAATAACCTCATTGTCAACTAACTAACCATCGAGGAGATATTATCTTAACACAAATATTGATGGTTTAAATAAACCAAGATAATACGTGTGGTTTAACTGAAGATGGTCATCATTGAACCGTGGTCACAATTAATTCGATTTACACGCATGAATTGATCAAAACATGTCGGTGTCTACTCGTTTTAATAGATTCTTAAAGCTCGCTCCGACTTTTTGTAAGCTCTATAAACTTCAAGCTTGGTAGTTATTACGTTTTTGCTGGGGCAAATTTATCGATACTAATAATATAAAGCTGAAGAGTTTGTTTGTTTGATTATTTGAACGAGTTAATATCAGGAACTACTGGACCGATTAGAAAAATTATTTTAATGTAAGATAGTCCATTTATGGCGGAGGGCTATAGACTCCATAGCATCACGCTATGGTATATAGGAGAAGAGCAGCAATAAAAAATATTGCAAAAACGGCAAAATTTAGAGCTTTCCTTGCATACGCTGAGTAAACGGTGAAAGTTACTTTAAAAACATGTATTACAATACTGTTCCCCTGTAAAAGTTCTAAATAAAAGTCCGGGACAGCATATGTCTAGCTTTTAAGGTTAACCCACTATAACCATATTTATGTTTATCAAAATAGTTCTAAGAAAATAATCTATATGGCAAAACAACGTTTGCTAGAGTCAGCTAGTTACAAATAAAATAAATAGTGATGTTGTGTCACTCATTACTTGTATCACTCATTGTTAAAAGATTTTCTGTTTGATAGCTTTAAGAGTAAATATGTTTTGAAGGCTTAGTCGGCTGAAGTTGTATGACGGTTTGAGATTTGAATCCTTTTAATATTTCTGAATTAAGTCCATATTGTCTCTTCATGTTTCAACATCTACAATCGACATATTCCACATTTACTCAAGGTTGACTGGTAGACAATGATATTAGGCATTGCGTTTTACCTTTATTTCTCCTTTAAGAAGTGACATTAATATAAATAAATAGACATAAATAAACATAATTAAATTTGAATTGTCAGTTGGTTGGGTATATATTATAATCTAATCTACGCTAATGATAACATCTTGCAGTACTGCCATTATGGAACATGGCCAATTCTCGTTAATTAACATTTGAAATGCCCTTGGAAATGGGTGACAACGATGCGTTGCTACCAGAAAAAAGCAGGGACCCGTATTACTTTTACCTATTTCAAACTAAACTGCGTGTAATTTACTGAATACCTTATAAGTGTTATTAAATTAATGAACCGAGCTATTAAAATATACATTAGGCTCTTAATGAGTTTATTAAGTAAATTATAAGAAAAATAAGATGTTCTGTAATTGTAATTATTTATAAAGGTTTTATACATTTTGCATTCCCCAGAGTAATACGAAGCGCCCTCGCAGTTAATATAATAAAGGAATTTGAATAGCACCATTTATAACACTCCACAGAATTATTTCTCTCTCTTTCGTTAGTTGAGACAGCACTATTGTTACAAAGTGGCTGTCTTTAACAAATATCCAGCATAATAGATACGTTCAGAGATTATTTTCTTATTAATAAACTAGTATTTCCACATCAACACCCGGTTCCTCGGGTGCATTATCGAGTTTGTTGCTGGACAGGTTATTGTGATTAATTTCAATTCTGTATTCATGCCCACTTGTTTTTATGCAGACTGCAAAAAGGCAGTTTAGTGCTTAGTAAAGCTTCTATATGGAATATTCATTAAATATTTAGTCGTAGCCTCGTAAGCGTTCCTATTCCGCTGGCGTCGATCCTAAGCTATCCATCGTGTTAAGCAACTGCGGGCAAATAAATTGTTAAGCGCTTTCGTGCATCGGAGGGCACGTTAAGCCGTCGGTCACAGTTGTTATCATCGATACTAGTTTCGTACTTTTTTCAATTTTAAGTTCAAAAAAGACATTTGGATCACCCTTATAGCTTGACTGATAATGCTAGTGTTCCATATAATTTAATTTAGATCTTTAATTTTTACATATACTTATTGAACATACATATAAAATTACATTACAAACGTCTTTAGATCAAAATTTTCACTCTTATAGTTGCCAATTTTTATGCTTAAATAATATTTACTCAATAAAAACTAACGTCTCGCTACCGGACCATAAATAATATTGAATCAAACAAAATCAACAAAAACTAATATTTAATCAAAGATGATAAAGGTGACATAAAGTTCAAAACAAACAGTTATTATAAAGTGTTACTTGCGTACGAGGATGTCATGACTTAAACCCATAAAGGTGAAATATCATATGTTCGTGGTACGCATGCGTGATCAAGCCTTCGTGCAAGTAGGTGCGTAAGATAAAAACATTAAACATACCACAAGAAACGGAAAAAATTGATTCTTCTTTCTAATTCTATTTAACGGCATTCGAACAGAAATGATGCATGACATTCAGAAATAGCGTGACTTTTGGAAATGAATTTTCTTTACGTTGTTCAAATAGATTTAAAATTTAATATGTTATGCAGCTAAATAAGTGATCGAGCTAGGGCCGATATTTATTGACGTGGTACAGTCGAGTGGATAGTGAAGTGACGAAGGATCAAAGGCTTAGTTCATCGCGCTAATCAACGTCGTATAGCACCAAGATTTTGTTTATATTTACTTAGAAAAATAATAGGCGATAAATGCAAATGCTCCGGAAATTGATAGTCTCATTTTTAAAATGATTAGTGAGACTCCAAAATTTTTTGGCATTAATTGCGAAATTGATCTACGATAAGTTAAATTGCCATAGGCCCATATGATGTGAGTATTGTTTTAGAATTTAAAATAGTTACATAAATATAAGTCCACATATAATCACAGATCAAACAAAATTTCCCTGGGGAATCTATTCGTAGAAATAAAAAAGAATAGAGTGATGATAAGATTACGGAACCTGAACTCACTACAGTTGACAGTAATCATATTACGACAATAATCAAATGGGGCTTACGGTCAACGCATTTCGATATCTGAGACAAGATCAAACGCGTTTCATTTGTCAAGTGACTCAGCATTGTCGTTGACGTGACGTTCTTAAAATGCAAATTTTTGAAAAATCGAACAATACAAATCTCGATCAGTCCGTCTCGATTCGTCGACGGTATCGACTCATGTCTCGCCAAGCAATTGAATTCAGTCGATCACTAATCGATGTCTTGTCCGTGATAGGCGCGGTCGGGGGCCACGGCAGCAGGGTGCCGACTTACCACACAATCCATCGTTAACTTCTTTCTTCCTTTCATTAATACCATCCCATTCAATATAAACTTTATTCCTATCGCATGTAAAGTTCACATTTCATGATTCGATACTAAATATCTTACCTTTTTGTACTTAATTTTCTACCGCACTTTCGTCAGCAACTTCGAGTACGTTGCCATAAATAAAAGCCGTAAGACTTATTGCTAGAATATATATTACTTTGAAATCTGTAGGCGTTTGTTTCATTCTCGAATTGAAATATGAATTTAACCTCATTACCTATCTTAATACGGGATTTGCCCTTTCGCGCCGACTAATCACAAATGAGCATGTAAAGTCAGTAAATTATGTTGCATTGAGCTCATATTACTTGTGTTTTTTAGCCTTATTAAGTAGAGGTTGCTTATTCATAATTAACCCCCCTCGAAGTTTATTACTTCTGTATAAGTAAATGAATGTGTGCAGTTCTGCTGATTTGAATTGACTTTACTCCTGTCCGTGCTTAAATGTCCATCAAACGGGGTTCATTGTGCATTATCCTTTTATTTGAAGACAGGTGAACGTCACTCAAGACCATCATTTTTCAAACATCATTTCAAAAGCTCTGTTGCTGTATTCATCTTTTATTGGATGTTTATAGCACAATATTAAACATCTATCGGTTGGTATCAATAACGCTTTAAGAGAAGAAATAATTGAATCTGTTATCGCTCGTCTTAAAAGAATTACGATAGTGGTAAGGTTTTGTTTAATAGTGCCATAATTGTGTTAGGAATCGACGGTTACAGCTTCGATCTCGTCCATTTTTCCAACTGCCATATATAAAGTGTCGAAGGTTCGGCTGATGACGACCGCAAGAGTCAAGAACGCTCGTGGGAGCCCCCCGCCGCCGCACACCAGGGGCCGGTCGGTCCGCCGAACTAAATCAAATAATGACTAATCGATTCCCTCTTATATTGCACAGTAGGTACACGTCAAACGTTATTCCCTTTAATTTTTAATATTTTTGTTCCTTTTGTTTGCATAAATTCAGATTCGTTATAGACAATACCGTGATTGATACGTTTTATTAATGCTTTAGCTTTTGATTAATGTTTATTAGTTCGGTAGTCGGAGTTTTGGGAATCATTAGATGAGTCTTATGAAGAGTAATGATGACGCCGCTTGCGGTACTCAACTTAATTCGAGGTTTGACCGTTTGTAATTTATGATTCGGCTCAGTAGGTACTAACACTCCATTCATATTATTCAAGTGGATGTCTATAATTAAGGTTAATTCAATCAATTTTGTAACCGGAACTCAGTTTGTGGTGCAATGCTGTGTTTACGAGGCCTGTTGTTTATGGTATTTTTGAGGCTGGTCTGTATCGATCGTAATATCTAATGATTAAGAGAGAGCTCTCAGCCCGTGCTATAAACAACGAGGAGATAAATTTAAACAATTATTTCGTGGGCCATTCGTTTGGAATAGTCTATTTTATTCGTTGGAGTTTTACTCCTACGCATTTAGATTAATCTTTAGGAGAACAAAAGGAGTTTTGAGTTGTTTTGAGTTCTTTTTGTTGCGTCAATTTAAATGGCAATCTCTGCAATTGGCAAGCGATGGCAAGTTTTAAGGTTGTGAATTTGTTTTTTCATCGGGATTCGCCTAGTATTCTCAAGTAATTGAATGGTTATTAGTGGTTATCAATAGACCAAATCACTAAGTTAGTTTTTGATACTGAAATGAAAAAAAAGTCTTACATCGCAACTTCGTAACTCGGTTCAAAATATTTTTTTTATTACATATTATTATGTTAAAAAATTATACAAATAAGCCCAAAAAATTAAGGTACGGAAAAAAAATCCGTTACAATGGTCCAATGGTATTCAGTGACAGTTTATTTTATTATCAGTAAAGACAATCCAATAATATATAAATAAGTACATTCGATATTCTAAAACCATATTGTAATTTGAAGCACCCGTATTTTTAGTTAAACTTAAACAACGTTTGTTAAATACACCGCCGGATTCAAATATACACGACTATAGCAAATAAAATGTTTATTCATCAGCCATTCGTTTGTTCTTATGACTTCATTCGACAGTCATGTGAACCATGTAATTTACTTCAAATGAGCCCGTTTAAGAACATTATCGTATTTACATTTTAAATTATCAACGTACCTACTTATCTAGATAAATGAATAAAATTCAAATCGAATGGGCCGTTTTTCGATCAAACATTTGGACATATATTTATCGATACGCCCGACACACGACATTCCGAATCAAATAATATAAAATGGATAAATATTTGAATAATTAACAGTCAATTTTGATTTCTTTTCGATACGTTTCTCATTTATTTCTTTTATGTTTTTCGTAATAACCGTGAATCTATGAGATTTGTTTTACAAAAGCAATAATACAAAATACCATTTTTGGGATTATATTAACTCCCAAAATAGGATTACAGACATTTTTAGGATTCGGATTAAAAAATTTTAAGTCAAGTTTAATGGCATTAACAATGATCGTTAAACGTACAGATCCGAGTCAGTGTACTATAAAAAATTATCACACGATATTCTTTAAGTGTTACATTCGTGAAGTCGTTATTTTTAAGGACTGTTTAAGAATTCAAGCAGTGCCAGTCAAACTGATGGCAATGCAGTTAGAACAACATGGTCCCCAGTACAATGCCAACGAATAAATTTGTGTGCGAATCCATTTACATCTATCAGTCCTCAACTGTCCTGATCAAATTGAATTCTAAAACAACGCGGCAAGATTGTGTTTTGATTGTTTCAAAGTAATAGTTAAGACGTTTTGGATTGATATTGGTGATGCGAATCAGCATGTTTGCTGCGAGTTTGTACGGGAGTCCAGTGCAGGTGACAAATAGTCACGCCATACTGGAAAGGTCGGAGGCGAAGCGACATCGATGTTTTTATTTGTAAAGTCGATGACTTAATGTTAGTGATGGGAGTATCGATACTATAAGCCAGCGAGTTAATTGAAGCTAAACTGATCTCAGTGATATAACTTAAAGCTTGTTAGAAACGAGCGTTAATTAGACGTAAAAATATTTCTCATGATTTTAAAGTTGATTGAGACATGGAACTATAACATCTTTGAATATAAAAAATATGAATTAAAAATGACGTACGGAAAATTCAAATTGATTCCAATAATAATATCGATAACGCTTAAGGCTATAACGACGCAATTGCACATCTCTTACTTTATAGATTCATATCTTTTAAATGTATGCATTCAGCAGTACATAATTCAGGATTACAAATTGTTTGTTTTAGGACGAGACACCAAATGTATTGGCGCGATTTCAACTTAAAAGGGTGGCGATAAATATATAAGAATCTGATGAGCCATTGCGAAATGGAAGGTCGTGTGTTTTTTTTCACCATGACATTTTTCTTGTTTGTCTGACAAAGGACAAGGAATTTAAATCGGTTTGTGAATACAGTCGTCGCAACTCTTTATTTAAGTCTTTTGTATAACCGTGTTTGCTTGGCAAATGAATGATTTAAATGCTGATTAAGTTTTATTTATGATTCGGTTGTACGTATCATACGAAAACAATAGTTTGTTGCTGCAAATATTTATAGATTGGATTTATATTGTGATTATCTTTTGTATCCATAGTTATAGGACCATATTTTTTGTATATAGTTCTTCTGTTCTCGTGACTGCCCATTGTCACTGACTTCCTAAACCATTGGAACGAAACTTGTCAAAGATTTTTTTTTAACTTTTGGGTTTTTTATTCATTTGTTTTCAATAACAGGATATGTGTAGGTAACTATTTAATTAGCATTCGGTCAAATTTCCATTAGATTAATTAATAATACAAATATTATGTTTATGTTAACTAATATATTTATATATTATATAGCAGCAGTACACATGGTTGGGGTATAATGGAAAGGTTCTATACGTTAAAGTTCACAACAACAGGCGTACAAGACGTAACAATATGACGTTTGTCATAAATGATCCCAAGATTATACGGCGTTGGATACAGATGCTTTGCTAAGAATGAGATGGCAAATGTTTGGTCATTGCAACCAGATCCAGATTTGTAAACTTTGGAGCATAAGCGATAAGTGTAATAATGCAGGTTTCATAACTTCTCAGTTGTTATATACAAGAATTAAAATATAATTATAAATGATTATTTTGTTCGTGTGTGTGTACGTACTCATTATCGTTATGTTTCTAAGTGGTTTAAAGACAAAAAATCATCAAAATTTGTTGTGTGTTTAAATTAATTCGAGAATTTAGTTTTACATTTTAATTCAATAGATTTTTTACGTTGCAGGATAACAATTACTGAATCCGCTAGTATCTATTTGATTTTAGATAC
>DWJN01005385.1:0-11535 GCA_018248895.1 Carystus phorcus
TACACATTAAAAATTTCATATTTTCTGTAAATTTTGCAATAAACGATTTATAAGTACGAAAATAAACGCCTTCATTTTGTGGAGTACGAAAACCCCGTTGCTGAACAAGAAATTTGATCCAGCGAGCCGAATAATACCATATAAAGTCGTGAAGAACCGAGGTCGTCGTGCCAGCACCTACAATCAAGTGGATTTCATCATTCAACTTCAGTTAAACGGTCAGGTTTTCCATCTACATCTTTTCCTTTCCTAAACGATTGTGTTAAAACTGTGTTCAAGTGTGTTCAGTTAGGTAAAATCCCGTGTTAGTGCTAATAACGTGAGTACCTTACCCATTGTCTTATAGTGCTCAAAATGGTTGGTGATGAGAAATTAACTGTTCCTTCATCTAGTCCGTCTATTTCTCCTACTAGAATGCAATCTAATAACCTAGTTGAGCTGAGGAAGCAACGCGGTAACATAAAGGGTAGATTGACTCAGTTCAAGAAATATTTAGATACATTTGAAACTACTAATCCTTCTCAACTGCAATTAAAAGAAATAAAATTTCGAATGCAAGCTGCTTCAGATCTATTTAAAACATTTAATCACGTAGAAAGTCAAATAGAATTGATTTCTCCAGAAACGGAAATTTCATCTAACGCAACTTACGTAGAATCATTTGAGTCATTTTATTTTAATATATTAGCAACCGCAGAAAATATAATCGAAAAGGGAGAGATTGGTGACAGTTCTAATGTAAAATGTAACAATCATGTATCTCGAGTGAAGCTACCAGATATAAAATTGCCTGTTTTTGACGGTTCTTTTGATCACTGGTTAGAGTTCAAAAATTCGTACGTTACCATGATCCACAAACGTTCAGATTTAGACGAAATCCAAAAATTTCATTATTTGCGATCATCACTCAGCGGTAGTGCTTTACAAGTTATTAGTGCTTTAGAATTTACGGCAAGTAATTACAAACACGCATGGGATTTGTTAGAGAATCGCTTTCATAACTGCAGGCTCCTTGTTCACAACCATTTAAAATCACTTTTTTCTATTTCTCCGTTAAAACATGAATCTCATATGCATATTAGAAAATTAATAGATACCGTGTTGAGAAATTTACGAGCCCTTAAAACGTTAGACGAACCGACGGAATCATGGGACACCATTATTATTTATTTAATTACCTCTAAACTAGATTCCGCCACTGAACGCGATTGGGAAAATCACAAAGGTTCTATTCTTTCAGATTCTAAACGATTAAAGTTAGACGATTTGCTCTCATTTCTTAGAAATAAAGCTGATACTTTAGACATGATAAACGCAAGTCATACACACAATAAGTCTATAAGTAAACCAACTAACGTAGTTAACAAACCATCTCACAATACACATAACTCGCAGGTACACAGCTACGTCACTACAAGTAACACAAGTTCAAAGAGCAAATCATCTAACGATCACCTTAATAAACGGGCCGTAAAATGTCCTTCTTGTTGCGAAAATCATGCACTTTATACGTGTTATAACTTTCTAAATTTATCAGTGAGAGATAGAATTAAATTCGTAAACGAAAAACAATTATGTAGGAATTGTTTACGCTCCGGTCATTCGTTTGCAGATTGTTTGTTCGGAACTTGCAAGCAATGTCATGGCAAACATAATACCCTACTTCACGGCGGTTCATACGACAGCGATGCATCGGATGCATGTGTGCGTAGCCAGCACACACCGAGTGCAAGCGCATCGGCCGCACTTCATTCGTTATCTATTGGTACACATCAGTCATGCCGTTCATTGGGTGAATCTGAGGGTGTGTCGCCTCATCTACGATCACTGCAACCTGTGTTGCTATGCACGGCGTTAGTGGAGATAGTAGATAGATGTAAACATGTACATACAGCCCGAGCGCTGTTAGACAACGGTAGCCAACATTGTTTTATGTCGGATAACTTAAGAAAACGATTAAATGCGCCTTCTATACAGTCCACTATACATATTTCAGGTGTCGCTCAATCCGTGACGCAATCAAATCAATTATGCGAGATTACTATACGTTCCAAATTAAACGACTTCAGTAAAACGGTTAAATGTTTTGTCTTGCAGCGCATAACAACCAGTTTGCCCTCGACGAGCATTGATACCGAATGTATACGTATTCCTAATAATATCAAACTAGCAGACCCCACGTTTCATATTCCTTCAGAAATAGATTTGTTAATCGGTGCGGAGCTGTTTTGGGAGATATTAGAGGACAATAAAATTCGATTAATTAACGGTCCCTACCTGCAAAACTCAAAGTTGGGTTGGTTATTATCTGGGCCTATATGCACGAATGGGTTTGAAAATAATTCAAATCAAGTTCATTGCAACTTTAATCAATCTTTAGAAAATCAGTTAAAGTTATTTTGGGAGATTGAAAACATAGCTACACCGTCTTGCAATGCCCTCACTCGTGATGAACAATTTTGTGAGGAGTTGTTTATGAAAACAACAAAACGTGAGAGGGATGGTAGGTTTTCGGTTCGTATCCCACTCAAAGATTCACCTGATACATTGGGTGATTCTTATAATTTAGCCAAAAATAGGTTTTTCTCTTTAGAACGTAAATTACAACGTTCACACGATTATAAACGTTTATATTGTGACTTCATGAGCGAGTACGAAGCCTTAGGTCACATGACTCGTATAAATAATTTTAATACGCCTAATTTCTTTCTGCCGCATCATGGTGTTATCAAGGATAGCACCACGACTAAGCTAAGAGTCGTATTTGATGCCAGTGCATTATCTTCAAATAATAAATCATTAAACGATATACAATTTCCAGGTCCTGCTCTTCAGAATGACATTTTTTCTATTCTTTTACGTTTTAGGCAATTTAAATACGTAGCTTGTGCCGACGTAGAAAAAATGTTCAGGCAAGTACTGGTTCAACCCGACCAACGTTCGTTACAACTTATACTTTGGCGAGATGAACCTACTAAACCTTTATCAGTTTATCAGCTCAATACGGTGACGTACGGGACTGCATCAGCGCCATACCTCAGTATGCGTTGTATACGGCAGCTAGCGTTAGACTGTAATGATCAACTCATATCTCGTATTATTACTGAAGACATTTTTGTTGATGATTTGATAACAGGTGATGATGATTATCAACAATTATTACGTAATTGCCAAAAGGTTACTGAGATTTTACAATCAGGGTGTTTTTGTCTTCGTAAGTGGACATTTAACACTGATGTCACTCATAATACGTCATCTCATCGATTTGTAGACGAACATACACAAAATAAAACGTTAGGTATAGGTTGGTGTAACGATACTGACGAATTGTATTACACCACAAAGGTTGACAGGTATTCCAATGTCCAAAAATTAACTAAACGTGTGATGTTGTCTATAATATCTCAAATTTATGATCCCTTAGGATTACTGTCTCCTACTGTAATCATTTCAAAAATATTGTTACAGCAATTATATAATCGTAGTGAAGTGGATTGGGACACTCCAGTACCACACGATATTGCTGTCAGCTGGAGTAACTTTATTGAGACGTTGAAATCCTTACCTAATTTAAAAATCCCACGTCATGTTATGAGTGATTATGTACAGCACAAGGAACTACACATATTTACCGATGCCTCTCAAAATGCTTACGGTGCCTGTGCTTACATTCGTACATATAATAATAACGATAACATTGTTGTAAAATTATTGTGTGCTAAAACTAAAGTAGCCCCACTAAAATCTATTAGCATACCTAGGTTAGAACTTTGCGCGGCTCTGGTGGGCGCTAGACTATATAAACGGATAACTGATAGTTTACGATTAGAATTCACTAAAGTATATTTTTGGACCGACTCGACTATAGTTATCGGTTGGCTCAGAATGTCACCACATTTATTAAAGGTATTTGTAGGGAACCGCGTATCAGAAATAAACGAACTGACCGGTGATTCCGCTTGGTTTCATGTCTCGAGTCAGGACAATCCTGCGGACCTGTTAAGTAGAGGATTATCACTTAATTTGTTAATAGATTCTCATTTATGGTGGAACGGCCCTTCTTATTTACAAAATAACGACGATTATAATTTTTCAAATATTCTCATCCAAAGTGATTTGATTAATTTGCATGATTTGCCTGAATTAAGGTCTCATACAACTAATCTTGTTAGTGTTAGTCCGTATGAGATAATACAATTCGATAAATATTCATCCTACAACAGACTTAAACGTGTATGGGCTTATGTGTTGCGATTTATTAGTAACACACGTAAACAATCCGAGCGCGGCCTACCTGGCGCATCAAAACAACAAACCGGTTTATTAACTGTAGACGAATTGAATGCATCACAGCGGCTGTTAGTTAGATGCGCTCAGCGACAGTCATTCTCGAGCGTTTACGAGTGTTTAATAAGTAAATTACCAATAAAAACAAATACTAAGGAGATGAATCGTATATCGGGTTTAAATGTGTTTTTAGACAATAACGGGTTAATTCGTGTCGGTGGCAGACTGTGCAATGCTACGAGTTTTGATTACGATAAGAAACACCCCGTGCTCCTTTGTAGTAAACATCCATTATCGGTGTTATTAGTTAGACATGAACATCTTAAATTATTTCACGCTGGGCCGCAGCTACTTTTATCAAGTTTACGCGAATCTTGGTGGTTGTTAAGTGCAAGGAATCTAGTTCGTAAAACTGTGCGTGGTTGTGTTACTTGTACGCGTATGAGAGGAAAAACTTTAACCCCGTTAATGGGAAACCTACCATCTGAACGCCTGGATCCTGGATTTCCGTTTATGCGAACAGGCGTGGATTATGCGGGACCAATTATGATACTAAATCGTAAGGGCAGAGGCGCGAGGCTAATAAAAGGTTACGTATGTCTTTTTATTTGTTTTCTGACTAAAGCCATACACTTAGAACTTGTCACCAGTCTGTCCACTGAAGATTATATTTTAGCACTTAAACGTTTCATTAGCAGGCGCGGTAAGGCGAATGCTATCTATTCAGATAACGGCAGAAATTTTGTAGGTGCCGCAAAAGAGTTTTCGTTGTTTTTTAAGCAGAATTCGAAACATATTATTGATATTTTTGCTAATGACGGAATTCAATTTAAAACTATTCCGCCATATAGCCCACATTTTGGAGGCTTATGGGAGAGTGGGATAAGGTCATGTAAATACCATCTTCGACGTATAGTAGGGAATGCTAATTTAACGTTTGAAGAACTGAGCACGGTTTTAACACAAATCGAGGCCATTCTCAACTCACGTCCCCTTTCTCCTTTGTCCACCGATCCCTCTGATTTCACTCCACTCACACCCGGTCACTTCCTTATAGGCCGACCGTTGACTGCTCCACCAAGCGAAGACCTGGCAGATGCGAAAACATCACGACTCACACGCTACCAGCACGTCGAGCAGTTGAGGCAGCACTTTTGGCGACGGTGGTCTACTGAGTACGTGGCTGAACTTCAGAACAGAACGAAGTGGAAATCCAAGGAGGACGGCATTGTTCTAGGCAGTCTTGTCTTAATCAAGGAAGACCATCTGCCTCCTCTTAAATGGCGTCTTGGGCGAGTTACCAGGGTGTATCCGGGTGCCGATGGAGTGTCTCGTGTGGCTGACATCACCACTGCGACAGGGCTTATACGAAGAGCATTCTCAAAAATATGCTCTTTGCCAGTTCCGTTGAAAGCTGATGCTTCCAAGGCCGGGGGCATGTCGGCGCTTGCTGTTAGTGGCGCCATCTATCGACCAGCGGGGAAAACCCTAATACGCGAAGGAAGCCAGTGAAGGATTCCATACACGCGACACATATTCGCAAGCTACCGGTGCATACGTTACACATTAAAAATTTCATATTTTCTGTAAATTTTGCAATAAACGATTTATAAGTACGAAAATAAACGCCTTCATTTGTGTGGAGTACGAAAACCCCGTTGCTGAACATTAAGCTATATATAACAATGTAAATACAGTTGTAACATATCTCAATCTTGTCCAGTGGTGGGCGTAAACGGCTGCGACACAGCAACTTTTGCAGGTGTTTACGTATACTCGAATTGTGATCTTGTTATCTGTTCAATAGAACTCATTATTCTGTAACCACCAGGTCGGTCCGGCGGCGGTCGCGGCGTTCCCCCCGGTGCTGGTGGTGCCCAGCACGGGTATGGGGTACGCCGCCATGCCGATGTACCCCGCGCAGCAGCAGATGATGATGCCGCAGCAAATGCCGCCGCAGCAGCAGCCGCAGCCGCAGCAGCAACCGATTACGGCGGAGCAGTTGCAGCAGGTACAATATAATCACATAATCTGTTGGGTACACGCAGATTGCGTTTGAGATAAACTTGCGGGTTAGGTGAGAACCAGGAATAGAAAAATTATCATACTAAAAAATTATCGTTTCCACTTGAACGTACACAAAAACTCGGTTCAATCGTCTAGGAGTTCAATGAGATACACGCTAACAGAATGATCTACACTAATATTATAAACAAGAAAACTTTGTTTGTTTGTTTATATGTTTGTAATGAATAGGCTTAAAAACTACTGGACCGATTTTAAAAATTCTTTCACCATTCGAAAGCTACATTATCCACGAGTAACGCAGGCTATATTTTATTTTGGAAAAAATAGGGTTCCGTAAAATATTTGGGTTTTTCGGACACAAGGTGGAACTTGACACATGAACCTTTTTGTAGTGTAATTTTATATTTTTCTTATCAGATCGAAGAAATGTTCCCGAGCATCGACAAGGAGGTTATCAAATCGGTCCTGGAAGCCAACCGCGGCAATAAGGATGCAACCATAAACTCGCTGCTCCAAATGTCAGAATAAAATAGTGTCATACGTTTTCAAAAATATCTAACGCTCTAAATTCCATTATTATATGGCATGATTTTTCGTATATTTCTTATTTATCGATTGAAAATATTTACATGATAGCTGATATAAATGTTCCGTGCTAATCGCACCTGCTTTTGTTTCAAGTGTAACGATAAATCGTTCTATCTTAGGATTCCTGTTAGTTTATTCAGTCTCAATTAAGTCGTTATTGTATTAATGCCGTTTCTTCCAAACCATGTGATTTGATGGTGACCCCGCTAGCTCTTGTGGCGGGGTCACCATATACTGGTTTGTATTTAGACTAGTATTGAAGCGGCTTCTTGCAAATATGATGATTTTTTTTAAAATACTATTCTACCTATACTCCGTACAATACTGAAGGTTATATTTAAAAATTTTAAATGTATTAACTAAAGATATATTCAAACATTCCTTGACATTTTGTTTATATTTGTCTCCTCCAGGTGCAATAGCAATATTAAAATATTGCTGACATTGAAATAATTTAAAATTTAATTGATTAAATAAAGTAAACATTTTGCTTTGATGTAGCTATGTTAACAGTAAAATTAGGTTTTGATTTATCTAAAAGTCCGAGAATATATTTAAACGCTGCATGTATCAGTTTAGTATTCATGCTATGTATCTTTTTCCACAAATCTATTCTTATGCGTATATTCAAATGGTTCATAATTGCACTTGCATTTCATCTTGTAATCTTAGAATAAAATCGTAATAATATATAGAAATAATGTATCGTAATCAAGTAGATTTTTTAATATGACACACAGCGTTTTCATGTTTAGGTTAGACTACTTAAAACTAAATATTTTTAAAATCTGTTCATTTGGCGTAAACACAAGGGTCGTTTTTAGGACAGATTTATAACATTCTTTAATAAATTAAATTGTATCGACATATTTAAGTCTGAATAGTTGTCTAGTATCACTAAAACTACACAACAATATAATCGATAATATTTGCCTCAACGTGCCTCAAATGCAGTAGCTTAAGTTATGAAACAAAATAACATAGGTCATACATATTGATTTTTAGGCGATTTGTACACATTGACGCATTTGAGTGAAAAGCATATTATCAGTGCAATAAATACTATTCCTATATACATATTACTTAACATTGGATAGAATTGCAATTAAAAAGAAACTTGAATTTTAAAAATTAGCGAAATATAGGAAATATTGTCTGCACCAGAACATTTGTATGTCAACAAAATGATTTTGTTCCTCGCATGAGAGTAATGTACTGAATGAACATAAAGTTTGAAGCTATCTTATAGTCAGAGTTATAAACAAAATAACGTTAGCCTTTGGCCTCATATTAAAATGGTGCTTATATTCTCAATCTGGCGTTACATATTAAATATTGGGAAGAATATAAAGAAATATTGAGTCAACTGCAGGGACAAGATTTAAGTCATATTTTCAATGCTCCCATGAATTCCCATTGCGAATTAATTGTGTCAGCGTGTACAAATATTTGAACATTATAGTGTAGTAAACACATTTCGTTACTTAGTATGTAAAATAAAGTCAAATTTAACTATTAACCACATTAAATTTTAAAATAACGAAGTCGGCTTCGCGGCTAATTTTTGTGCCAAAAGCATGTGCTTTGTCAGTCCTATGTAAGGCGGTTTTTGTTATATTTTCAAGATTTTTCTGTTTTTTATATGTATTTTATGTGATTTTTTAAATTAATAGAAGTTTGAATAAAGTTTAACCAAGCCGAGGATTGTATTTGTGTATTTTGATCTTTGTCACAGTCATACTTATAAGTGGTTAATTCAATAACACTGTTTGAAGAAATATTGTTTTGACTTTATCACATAATGTACTTTAACTGGGGCAAATGAGATTTCTAGATAATGTTATGAAATAAAGTTATCGAAACTCGGTACAACAATAACCGCCTTATGTAAGACGTATATTATAATTATCATTGTTATATTTATTTGTAATTTTACAGCGAATTATAAAAATAAATTATGATGAATATTGGAAAACATTAGTTTCATTTTGTATGTTTATAATTTAATAGTCTGAACTCTTGAATGCCTTTATAGCATAAAAGAAAATAAGTATCTTTTAAGAAAACATAATAAAAAATCATACGCAATTTCAACAGTAACATTTATTTCATAATGATGGTTTTCATTTTTTTCTTTTTCTTAGACTCACTGGACTTTTGTTTTACGTCAATAGCTTTCTGTTTTATATTTTCGGCTTTGCGTTTAATCTTGCTTATTTTCCCGATAACATCTTTGAATCTCTCGTCTTTCTTCATAAGAGTTTTATTAACCTTTTTGAGTCCATCTTTAATATTGGCATCAATATCCCGCGCCTCGGTCGCTTGTAAACGACTTTCACTACTTTGTCCTGTATCTTTCTTTATTTGTTCTTGAAGTTCTTTTATCTTGGCCAATTTTGCTTTTTTGGCAGCTTTAATCCGCTTCCGTCGCATTTCTTCCAACCTAGAAAAACAATATTAAAATTAACATTATTTAAATACTTCCACATAAATATGTGACTGTGATGTAACTTCAAGAAAATCCATTAATATACTTCACACCCTTCTATTATTATTACAATTCAAAACCAACTAAGAATTAATAAAACACGTTATTTCTAGCAGTTTTTCTATTTTATGAATAGTGTCAACCACTTTTAATAGCCCACTACAGGGAATGGGTCTCCTAATATTTTATTGACAAGGTCTAGAGCATCCTCCACCACGCTACTCCAAGAGTTGGAAGTTTATCTGCCGCCCGAAGGCTTCAGACATGGCTTGACGACTTATCTAAGATAACCAACCGTGATCGACGGCTTAACGTGTCCTTCGAAGCACGGAAACGATCGTGAAATTACTGCCACTAACGGTCACTCTTCTCATGAAGACTTCCCATACCGTAAGTAATCGGGAACAGCAAAGCAAACAAGATTATGAAGACATTTCAATCGCATGCCGAATGACGAAGCAAAGCGTCGTTCGTATCAGCAGGATTTCGACTAGGTGAGCCAGCAAACGTTATTTTGCCATATACATAAATTATGATTTTTTACACCTTATGTCCGAAAAACCCAAATATCTTATGGAACACAATTTGTTTTTCCAAAATAAAATATAGCCTATGTTACTCGGGAACAATGTAGGTTTCGAATGGCAAACGAATTTTTAAAATCAGTCCAGTAGTTTTTGAGCCTATTCATTACAACCAAACAAAGTTTTCCTCTTTATGATATTAGTGTCGATTTACTTTAAAATATGTAACCACCCTCACCCTTCTTCCATAACGTCGGGGTCAACGCCGGCCATAATCCACCTCTTGATGCGGTAGTTCCTCTTCCTCTGCTCAAACTCCTCATTGTCCAACTGCGCCTCCTGCTCTCGTCTAGTCACGCTCACCGTTGTGAATACTTTTACCGCTTCGTCATCTAAAAGTTATTCAAATAAATATATTACTGGTACTATTATTACCTACTACAGTTGCCCGAGTCAGCCGCCGAACGAATTGTATGTTTCGGCTGGGACCTTGAGAACTAGTTTTTCTTTTCTTCCTTGATGATACTTTAGAGGTAGTTGATGACTATGGGTAATGGTGTCCATTTACCATCATGCAGCTCTCTGTTTGTCGATTTCTTTCATAGAAAAGTATGCACATGATTTTGCCTATACTGCAATATAATTATCAAGTATCACTTCAAAAAATAAAATTCAGACTATCCGAAAACTCGGCTTATTATGACTCCAAATGTTAAATGTTTCATTAGCACCTACCATCAATTTTGTACTCGCTGAGTTTGGTCTTGATCTGGTCCTCGATTTCTCCAAGTCGCAGTATGTCGAATGGTGTGATGATGGATATAGCCAAGCCGGACCGCCCGGCGCGCGCTGTCCGACCCACCCTATAATATGACAATATTACCGTATTAAACTTATATGTATAATTGTGAACACTGAACTTATCAGAGGAGTGAATAAGTCTTTAACTAAGATAATGTGCCCGCCATCTTAGACGTCTTTTCCACTTGCTATCGCCTAGGGTAGACGTCTCGGCTTATATTAAAAAAACGAGTACTCACGATTTTTGTATTTTATACCGATATTTGAACCCAGTTACATTGTCATGACGAGGTTAGATTATTTTCCGTACAAAAATCGTGAGTACCCGTTACGATTTAAAAATGATCACATTTTTATTTAATAATCTATCGCCACCAATAATCTAATAATCACCAATAATCTATCCATATAATGAATTCCGATTTACTTGTTGTATTAATCCAAATTTACTGACCTAACCTAACTTCTGCTATCCTAGTTATTTACCAACAGATTGTTTTAGCTTACCAAATAATTCAAACATGAATTAGTTAACAATATACGTCGTTTATTTTCGTCATACCTATGTATATACTCTTTTGGCTCGAGGGGTAGCTTATGATTGACGACGAGATCGACGGAGGGTATGTCGAGGCCCCGCGCCGCGACGTTGGTGGCGATCAGCGTGCACTTGAGGTTGCTGCGGAACTGCGTCAGTGCTGCCACCCGCTCTTTTTGCCGCATGAACCCGTGCAGACATACATTGTCCATGCCTATTGCATTCAGCATCATCGACAACACTTGACATTCCCTGAAAAATTAGGTTGTTATTTTTATGCT